>VWYP01011685.1:253-25043 GCA_013400435.1 Pycnonotus jocosus
AAATGACAGACAGAAAACCAAAAAAGGGTACATATTCATCTGAAGCAAATAATTTTTTGAAAAGCAAGTGGATGTTTTCAGACACTTTTTGAGCACCAACTAAGCCCTAGTTTTTATTTTAAAACAGTACGCCTGGTAATTTTTGTATTAATGAACTGATTCAATTTTTCCTCAAGAGAGAGCTGAAATATACTATTTTTCCAAGGATCATTTCACTATCTACATTTCATCCAGATAATCCAAGTGACTTTCTGAATATACATCTACAAATTCTGTATCAGTTCTTCTGTGATACCCAAATAAATAAAATAGGAATTCAGGTTATACAAAAAAATCTGGTGGAGTCTTAGTAATTTCTATTTAGTAATTATCTGCCAGATGGTTACCCTGCTAGATGAAGGTTTCAGTTACTCAGTAATGGTGACTTTGGTTCATATAGTAATAAGAATAATTTTAAAAATTTAAAATCCAGTTGTAAAACAAGTTGGGGAGAAAAAAAGTAGAAAGCAAACACAGAAGTTTGCAAAGGATGGAAATAGCCACTTGAACGTGAATAAAATTATAAATCCATAAATCCTGATAAGGAAAGACCAGAAGACAAGTAAGGCTGGATGCCTGTAATAGTGATGTCAAACTCTCATGTCTTAAGAAGACATAAGAGTCCAGACTACAAAAGGACCCATCTAAATAAACAAAAATGAATAAAACCCACTCTTATTGTTCCATCAAAGGGAAAATTGCACGATCAATGGCTTGAGCTGGCAGGAACATCCTTCAGGGAAAGCTGAGTCATGCTTGCAGCCTCATGACTGTTTAAACTGCAGCTTATTCACTGGAGACACTGAAACACAGGAGCTGATAAACAAATGATGAAAGACTCAGGGAAGAAAGGGGTGAGCAAGAAACACAGAAAAACAAGGAATTGTTTTTTCTAATTTTAAGCAAAATGTGGAACCATTTAATTTCCATTTAAAGAGAAGTAATATTTTACTTGACTGTTTCACAGACACCTTTAATTGGTTTTATTTTATAATTTTATTTCTGCTTGACATTGTTCTTGATTAAAGGCTAGATGCATAACTACAAATGGAATGGTTCACCAGGGCAGAAACTTGTACTTTGAATCTCAATTAAGTTAAGAGCCTTCCAAATTACTCCCTTAAGTCTTCCCCCTCCTTACAACAACATTGAATTGCTTTGGGGGAATCCTTGACTATGTATGCTGGTCACCAATATTAAAAAAATATCAGCAGTTCAGAATGTCTTAGATACTCAACCATATATTTTTTGCCTGTAGGATTTTTGCCTGGCACTTTGAAAAACATATTGCAGCCAAAACGTGCCAGGATTTAAGTTGAAAAATGTATTTCCTATTTCCTTTAAAAATGTTGTCCTTGAAAATACTGCTTCAAACGAATAATTTTCACTTTTTACCATTTTTTACAGCTGTGTGGGAAGGAGTTTAACAGAATGCACAATTTGATGGGACACATGCACTTGCACTCAGATAGTAAGCCATTTAAATGCCTCTACTGTCCCAGCAAATTCACCTTGAAGGGGAACCTAACCAGGCACATGAAAGTCAAACATGGGGTCATGGAAAGAGGATTTCACTCTCAAGGTAAAATTTTTCAGCAAGATTATTCTCTGTGAGATCTGAATATGCATATCAGTAAACACAAGTGGGCTTTGTACTGCAGATCCACAAACTTGGGCTGTAGATCCAGTACTGTTGCAAGGGGTAGAATCCCTTAAGCCTGTGAAGCTGTTATTAGCTATTTAATAATGTTATTACTGCATTAATAGCATTACGTGTCAGAGTTACATGTCCCAAATAAATAATAAATTAATCCTAAATTGACAGAAAAAGAAATTCTGGAACACTTATGGTCCTTTCTCACTGATTATTGGATTCCAGTCTGGAACAAGGGGAGAATCCTCAGTGGGTCTACACCCAGGAGCTGTGGTCATTCTGTACTGTATTGGCATAGCTGGTGTCAGATGAAGGCCACAGGCCCAAGATCCCATTTACAAGGAAGCACATAAACAGGAGGGGACACTCCTCAAAGTATAAATCTCACAGTATAAGGATTTTTAACTACCAAAGGCATCCTGCAAAACATTTCCTCTCTGCCACCCACCACATATACTTCCTGAAGTCATCCTCATGACTGTACACAGGTCAATGCTATCTAAAGAAGTGGGGGAATTAGGGAGAATTTTTTGAGGGCTTCGGGATCCAAGATACGTTTTTTAAGATTTAGCAGATAAATAATTCTTTAATGGGCAAGATTTCTTGGTGTTCCGCTTATTCAAGCTTTAGGGCAGCTTAGCACATGTGTAAAGCACTTACTCTAATGACATTTGGTGTAAAATTTATGAAGATTCTAATGGCTAATGAAATAAGTGTTTTTTCTGTAAATCTCTGCTGTAGCATCATGCTAGTTAGACAATTGCTTGTAGCTGGAGATTTCCTGAAAGCTTTTCATTGCACAGAGATTCTGTGGCCCTTGAGGCTTATCAGATAAGGGAAAATTTCTGAGACCTGATACCTGTTTATGAATCCTTTTGACAAATACATCTTGTTCCAAAATAACATCTGCTATCTAGTGAGACTGCAAAGGTCCTTCAGAAACTGGATTCAGTTACTGAGGGAAAAATAAAAAACAAAACAAAAGGCATTACTTATTCCATAGATATTTGCTATTGGGTGAAATCTTCACCTTGTATTGTCACTAGTCTTTAATGAAGCTCGTCTATGCCTGCAGTATCTGAATTCTTTTAAATATATCCTGATGATGTTTAGAGCAAATTTGAGTCCACAGGTGCCTCTTGGATAATCTGTATTTCCAGCAAGAGGGAAGACACTGACAAATGCTAAGACAAATCAGATCCAGGGTCAGATGCATATTTATATACACTGCTCAAAATCATCATTTGTTTATGATGATTTCCTCAAGTTGAATCACTATCTAGTGCATGGATATTTTCAGTTGATTGTTTCTCAGTGGATGAAAGGGGATAAATTAAGGAGAGTCATAGACTGCTGAGGTTGTTGTTTTTTCATTTTTAAAGTATTAACTTTGAACCATAGTGTCCACATAACAAATATATTACCATGTTTTTAGTCTCTTCCACTCCTCTGAAAAATAAGATACAAAACTTGGGACTTGGATTATGGACTGTGATGCTTTAGATGCAAGTTTTCTTTTAAAAAAAGAGTAGGAAGGAAGAAGTGAGTAGGTGGATTGGTTAAATTCAGTTTACAAAAGGCCGGACCATTTCACTTTTCTTCTCACCTGCGTCATCCAGTGTTTGGCTGTACAAAACATTGTTTCGTGTGTCCTAACCTGGCTGTGAAGTGTACACAATAGCACTCGTTTTTGCAGCATCTTGAAGGAGATGCCATGAGATATAAACAGTGCAGTATTTGGAGATAGCTGGATGGAAGACAAAAGTGAAATATGAAATACAAAGAAACCTCAGATTTTGGTTTTTAGCCATATATCAAGTAGTAAAAATTCCTATATATAATTTTTTCTTTTTCTCCTCCCCTCAAACCACTACAAGGTTTTGGAAGAGGAAGAATTTCTCTGTCCCAGACAAATGTCTTGAGAAGCTTGGAGCAGGAAGAGCCATTTGATCTTTCCCAGAAAAGCCAAGGGAAAGGAATCTCTTTTCATTCTGACGGTGAGAGTCCCAAGGGAAGCTCATGCCAGGAAGAAGAGGAAGACAACTGCTATGAGGCAGAGAGGTACAGCCCTGCCACCTACCATCATGATGACAACAAGCTGTACATGGCTCAAGATCTCTCTGGCAAGCCTGAGTGCATGGTGAAGGACTTCAGAGAGTCCTACTGCAATGAGAAGGAAGAGGTGTTAAGTGAGGGAGGACTGGGGAAGAGAATAGGAAATGCAGACAAAGAGGAGAGACATGGAGAGGGAGAGCCTGCGAACAACAAAGAGCATCTCAGCTTTAGGTCGTTTGAAAAGGCCAGACTTGGTCACTCTCTCTCTGATTACTTGTATTTCAAGCACAGGAACAAGAGTTTGAAAGAATTGCTGGAAAGAAAAATGGAAAAACAAACAATGCTTATAGGCATTTAAAACGGACATTTTAAAACAGCTGGAAAATGGTAACCAGATAAATTTTAACATGAATTGTAAGCTACTAAAGCCTGGAAGTCTGTAGTAGTATTTAGAAATAAATAAGCCAAATTATTAAAAATAATTTAGGGTAAAACACATACAATACAAGAATAAAGCAGCTCAAGGTCACCAAGAAATGACATAGATACTGAAAAATAACAGTTTTATATTTATCCATTTAATGTATAACAGACAATGGGTTGGGTACAGAAGTTTACTTCCTATTATATGGGGATAGATACTTACATGCAATTTTCTACTTAGCAGAAAGCAACGTGCTTTAGCATCTGATTTATTATCTGACTAAATATATATGAGCACTTCTAACCACATGCCTCAAAAATATCTGAAAATACAAAGTATTTCACATTATAAACCAGAGTGCTATTAAACACGGAACGCATGAAAATGCTGTCAACATTCAGAACACACTCCAAATACTTTGATTTACTGAAGTGACTCTTAGTTCAACTACTTACAATGAGAAATGGGAAACAAATTAATAAGAAATAGTAATATCTTGGGAGGCAGTAAAGGATAGTTCTGTAAGGTTTTGAAAGGACTGGAATTTATTACAAAAGCTGGTCCTCTGGCACAAGGAATGTCCATGTTTTGCTGTTTCAGTCAGTATGGGAGTATTCAGAAATTCTTGAAGTGAAATAGCATAGATTGTGTTGACATTTTTTCTGCTGCCTGCTTAGACCTTACCTGCTTACTGGGCAGCATCAGCAAGCAGCATTCACAGTCTTGCCATACTTACACGTAACACAGTATGAGTAATTTAATTGAAAAAAAAATGTAACTTTGCCATTTAATTCTTCAGTTTATCATGTAAGTAAGGATCATTTTGAAATACACAGATCTGATCAATTTTTGTTTCAGAAGGTAAAAATTACCCTTATACAGTATCTCACAGAGGAAAACCTTTCTCTTATTGGGGTCAGAAATGTTCTCTTATTAAACTTGAGCAGTAAGCTGCAGGCCTTTCAGACAGATTTCACTCATGCTGTTCTTATGGAGTCAAACTCAGCTTTTCATCCTCTGATTCTCACACAATGATAAGTTTATAACAAACATGAAAAAAGCATATTCCATTAAACCTTTAATTGCATGAATACTTTGAATGGAACATTAGTTCCTTCATCTTCAAGAGAGATGAAAAGCAGCCCTGCACCATCATATTGCTTACATGGAAATAAAAATTAAATTAATCATAAAATTTGTCGTATGTCCTTCAGACATCCCAGCTCAAAAGATTAAAATCCATATATATGGTACATCTCTCCCAAATATTACTACCTTCTTCTCTTACCTTCCAAGATCTTGATTTGAAATGCATTGCAACCATGCTCTCTATATAGCAAATTATAATTAAATATAGTCATCTATTTATGGCTTGCTGAGACAAGTCAGGTAGCTGCAGCTCTCTGCCCCTATAAGAAAACACACACCCTAAAAATTAAAGATTCTCACACCTACCAGTTCATCAGCAATCACAGGGCAAAGTCCTTATTCCTCATATAAAACTGGATTTGTGTAGTCCAAGGCTGCAGGCAGTGTCCTCCTTTTTCAAGGCTCAAATCTGATGTAACCCACACAGAAATTCATGCAGAAAATGTTGTTGATAAAAGAAAAAGTCACATCCAGGTGACTCTTCTAAATTAACTCTTCTATGTCTGATGTGCATATTTTTAAAAATAAAAATGTTATGCCAAACTGAACTGGAAGATAGGCCACTTTAAACTTAGAATTTAAAAAGTCTTTAAAAGTGAGGTGTATTTTAGGGGTACATAGTCATGTTTCTTCAGGGATGAACTGTTCTATCACAAACATTCCTCTTCCTTGCTTTAGCTGTGAGACAATATCCACCAAAAAAGGAGCCATTTTTCTTTCAAGGAAGACATTGTGGTCAAGTAAAAAAACTAGAAAAATTTAAAATAAAGAGTGAAACTGTATTCTTTCTTAGACCATAGGGGAAGTGATCGGGTAGAAATTCAGCATGGTCTAGTAGATGGCCCTTCAGAAATGGAAGCAACTCCCTCCCAAGAAGTTTGCTAACTTCTTGGCACTAGCTTGTCTCTGCCAGACAAAAGCTCCCATGTGAGCAGGTCTACAGCCAAGAGCTGGAAGTCACTAACTTTTAGCATTATCTCCCTTTTGGTGGTGTAGATCAGTCCACTCCACCTTTCTAGATATATTAGTTCTCATGATAAGAAGAATAAGCGAGGAATCAGGAACCTCTTTGCAATTTCTAGAAAGGTGATCATGCAGGTGGGTGGAATTTAGCAAGTCCTTCAGTCCTGCGGTGCGTAAAGCAGGAAAGTGCACAGCCTTTCCTTTGCAAAGTGTTGTCTGTTAATTGGAGAGTGCTATGGGACAGCTTGACAGTCCTTATCAAGAAAGAAACAAAGTATTATGTATCAATTGCAGTCCAGACAAATGAAGCAAAGGAGATATTTCAGCAGAGGTCAGGTCCCAGCCACTAATACCAAAGGATGTATTCTACCCAGGCTTTGCAAAGCCTTTGATTCTGTCTCCCATGGCATTCTCCTGGAAAAGCTGGCAGCTCATGGCTTGGGCAGATGAACTCCTCACTTGGGTACAAACCTGTCCGTGAGGCTGGGTCCAGAGATGGTGGGTGATGGAGTCAACTGCAGCCAGCAGAGTCACCAAGGGGTCAGTACTGGGCCCAGCCCTGTTTAATGCCTTGATTAATCATCTGGATGAGGGCATGGAGAGCCCCTTCAGTCACATTGCAGATGAGTCCAAGTTGATCTGCTGGAGGGCAGGAAGGCTCCATGGAGGGATCTGCCCAGGCTGGATCATGGCCCAAGGCCAATGGTGGGAGCATCAACAAGGCCCAGGGCTGGGTCCTGCCCTTGGCTCACAACAACCCCAGGCAGCTCCACAGGCTGGGGCAGAGTGGCTGCAAAGCTGCCCACAGGAAAAGGAGCTGGGGGTGCTGGTGACAGTGACTGAACAGGAGCCAGCAGGGCCCAGGGGGCCAAGAAGGCCAATGGCATCCTGGCCTGTGGCAGCAATGGTGTGGGCAGCAGGAGCAGGGCAGGGATTGTCCCCCTGTGCTGGGCACTGCTGAGGCCAAACCTCAAATCCTGTGTCCAGTTTTGGGCTTTCACTCCAAGAAAGACATTGAGGTGCTGGAGCATGTCTAGAGAAGGGCAAAAAGCCAGGCAACATCCCTGGAGGTGTTCAAGAAATGATTGGATGTGGCACTTAGGTGGTGATTGTACAAAGGTTGTACTTAATGATTTTAGAGGTCATCTCTTACCTAAATTCTTCTGTGATTATGTGATCCTGCAGCTGCAAAAACTGTCTACTGGAAGCATGCAGTGCAGAGTTTCCTTTCTGACCTTGTAAGAGAATGTGCCAGATGTGTCCTTAGGAAAGGAAATCACTGCAGACAGTTCTGGGCTGGCTAAATGGTTAATCCAAACTCCTTCAACCACACTCACTGCAGTCAATTTAACCACTTCTGCAGTTGCAGTTCTCACTGGACCAGAAGCATCTGACAGATACATACATACAGACAGATGGAAAAAAGTCCCAGAATTGCAATACTAATTGCAAGACATTCATAACATGAGCATATTTTCATCACATTTTTCTAGAAAGCAGAATATTTCTTCTCAATAAGATTTTGAGATTCTGCCCAGTCACAAAGTTATACTATGCTAATTCTCAAACACTCAAGTCTAATTCATGTTAGAGTAGTAAAAACTCACTTAAAACTGTAAATTATCGATAAGAGAAATTACAAATGAAATTGTTACTGAGGTAAGAAGACAGTGCCAAGTGACCCAAGCAAAGGGTTTAGGGGATGACAGTCCTCCCTACTGTAGAACATAATGCAGATTGATCTAAGACACTTGTTACAAAGAGGCCTCAAGGGACAAATTAAAAGTGAAATAACAGCCTTCATTGTGAAGCACCTTGCTTTTCAAACATAAGTTATTTTCACACTATTTACATTGGCACCGCTTTGGGAACAGACAGTAACAGCCCTTGCTTTTTAATAGCTTTGAAAATGCTTTATAGAAATTTGCTGTCATAATGAAGCTATTTCCCATTTGTAATTTTCAAGGGATTAGCTTCCTTATTTTGCCTTGTGTAGAGGCTCAGAAGTCCAGTAAAGACATTGCCTGTGTCCTGGACATTGGGGGATATATTTTCTTCTTTTTCTCATTCCTAATGTGAGTTTATCTATCATCTTCTAGCTATGTTGTGAAAAAGAAAAAAAAAAGTATTTATCTTGTTATTATTTACTGTTATTTGGGTTTTCAGTTTATGGGGACACATGATACTAAAGCCCAGTCTCCACCACCTCTATATAATAAGCACATCTATACCACCTCCCTGCATTTTTTATGCAGCCTTGTTTCATCCTTGCAGAGAGCATTACAGCAAATAAGAGTGGCTACAAACTTGCACAGCTGAGGTGCTTCCAGAAGTTAGGCTGAGGAAAGATAAATTTGCCCTGCCAAAATGAGTCTGTGCAAGTGAAGGCACGTGGTTTGTTAAGTTGGAGGCTTTTCTGATGTTAAGGATAGCAGGGAGAGTTCTGCGGGACACACTAGGGTGCAGAGTAGGTGGAGGAAAAGCCAAAATCTGGGATAGTGAAGTTTAAGGGTGAAGATAGACAACAAATTTACAGGGAAAGCAAAGTTATACGTGACCTTGGAACAAGGTGTTTGCAGTCTGGCCACAAGGACTCAGCCATCTCCTTGTGAAACTGGAAGAGTTTTCCTGGAGTTTTCCTGCCTGCCAGACAGCCTTCAGTTTGTGACAGCAAAGACAGGTGCTCTGTGTTCAGAAGCTCAAAGACTAAAATACTTTATGATAACATCACAATTAAAGTTTATCCTGTGCTGTTTCCTGTAAAACAAGTTACTGGAAAGACCAAGTAATGCTACTGCACCCACCTTTTTTACAACTCTGTGTTTGTCTACTACCTTTTCTTTGATTTCTCTCTTCATATGGTGCTGCTGGACTCTGCTGTTTTGAGTGTACAGTTAAGAAGTAATATAAGTACCATATTTATTATTCCTAGAAGTTTTAATAATTATTAACAGTTTTGAAAATGTCATGTCTGCTTAGCTGAACAAGATGTAACAGAGCTAACATTTTGTACTCCTAACAGATTTTGCAAATAATGTGGTGCGTATTTATTTCAGTTAGAACATCAAGTTCCTATTTAAAGCCACAGCTCACGAAGTGAACCAACTATATGTGAACCTTTAGTTTCTGGCTTTCTATCTCAATAGTAAAAGTATGTACGATGTATTGTATTAATTTAAGCAAATAAATATGTACTGGAGAAGCTGCTGCACTTTGTATTGGAATGGATATGGAGTTCTTGGCATTCTAGGTATTTTGTGTGGCAAATGCATGAGTTTGGTCTGACAAGGTCATTTTTCACTGAGCACCACTGAAGAGTGGTTCTTGTAAATCAGTGATGGAAGACTAGTTAGAAGACAAGAGCAGAAGAGCTGCCAGGTCCTCTAAGGCAGAGAGATTATTTTATTATTAGAGACTACACAGAGACCATGAAAAATGCTCTAGAGTGATTATAGTATTTGTCAACTTGGCTTCAGACAAGCTAAAAGAGAAAGATATTTTCCTTAGAGATTTTTTGAAGAACTGCATTATGTAAAAAGAGGAAAAAATACCCAGCTGTATGGTAAGATTGAAGTTAAGATAATAGAAATACCGTTATAGGTTAAGAAATAAGCAGAAGATTGGAATAACAGACTTAATGTTACTTTTTCTAAAGAAAAGGGTCACTTTTAAATATTAACTAACCTCTTGAATTTGTTTGTTTGAATGAGATCGTGATTGAATTGGCATCATCAGACTCCACAGAAGATAAAGAAAGCAACTGGAACATTTGCTATAACATAACTCAAATAATAACAAAGATAGATATTCTGTTTCTAATTCTCAGGAGTATATGCCTTAAAAAGTGGAAGAAGGCTTATGCAAACACTAGAAATACGTGCTGGAGGCTAAAAAACCCACCAGAACCAAGCCTTTGTTCTCTTTCTTATTTTCTTTTGTTTTCCCTGATGCTTTGATGGTAGGAAACAACTACTATCAGGATTATAGACTACATCTACATGAGGAGGATGAGGATATGTTGGAGAGTGACCTAGTTCATTCACATGTGACTCAGTATCAGTGAATCTCCAAGTTTCTCCTTTGTCAGTCACAAAAACATGATTTAGAAAAATATATGTTTGGTATTTTTCACAAACTTCCTCTTCAACTTAGCTCAAAACTGAGTCATGTTCATTTAAGTTTTCACTTACATTTTCAAGTTATCAGAAATTAAGTAGGTGAGAAAGAGAGCCTCTCAAATGCTCCCAAGGGGGCATTTCTGTGGCAGTAGTGACATGTTGAAAGGCCCAGAGTGTCTAAAGGTATGCAGACAGCCAAATTAATACACAACCTCTTACCAAATTTGTCCCATTAATACAGTCTTAGGCTCATGCAGTGTGATACAGCTAAATGTGTTTGCCCACTGGTTCATAAAGTGAAAGTCTGATCTAGTAACACATGTAGGATGTCAGTAAATTCAGCATTTGCAAATGATGAAACATACTGCTCATGCTGCTTCTATGTGTGATAATTTGGGATATAATGGCGTATGCTATATGATGAATCATATAGCATAAATTTTCCTAATGATTGCCTGTAATGAAAGTACAGCTGAACAGAGAACAGACACATTATGGATAAGTCTTCTGGTGTCCTATCATTTTGATTATCCTCTCTGAAAAAATACTTTAAATCTATCCCATCACAGAAATGGTTTAATTTGGGTGAAGCCAGACTTTCCCTTTACTGAATTATTTCCTGTACTGACATATTTCTTGTAGTGGGAACATTTTATTCAAAAGACCTTTATCAATTTACATCAGTAGAGAATGTTAGCTTGTGGTTTTGGATTTAGGATTCTGTGATCATACTGCACTTTTTTCAGTACTTAAATATCTTACACTTCTGAATGGAAAATCACTGAGGAATAAATTACGTTCAAGACACTAATTAGCAAACTAAAAAATGGGTTGCAGTAAAACTGACAATGATGGAGTCATGTGAAAACTAGAAAGGTATTCCTACTTTGTGGAGAACTATTATGAAATTAATGGAGATAGGAACTGTCTAAAAATGTCAGAGAAGTTGTCACATAAATGCCTCTTAAAGAAATACATTTATACAAGGTAAGTGGCAGATACAAACCCAGAAGAATATTTATTGATACAGAATGATGTGTTGCAAGGGAACTCTCCAAGTTGCTTTATTCTTTACAGAATTTCTACTACAAATTATAGGACTTTTCTAGGAACAGTAAATCGTCATCTTTTCTATTTGTTTCAAAGGCCAAGATGATTTTTCATAATCAGGTTATAAAGTTAGCCAGCAACATAATATAATGACAACTGACAACAGTCTTGCTATGGAAAAAGGTACACTAAAATTGAAACAGAATGTACCTGGTACAATCTATGTTGGAGGCCTGTGAGAGAAGCATCAAGGTCAGATAGATCCAGGTTTATATAGATCTGATAAACATGCATGCAGACACTGCCTGAAAGCTTGATCTTTGGTCTAAAAGCCAAAGAGTTAATGAGAGTTTTTATTAAAAGTACTACATAGCAGGTTCTAAAAGGATTGTTATGAGGCAGACTTCACATGGATAGTCAAGACTAGACACCAGCAAAACAAATCCCACGGAAATATTTCCTACAGAAGTGTCTGGGGTTGCTCACGACCATGGTGGCTGATACATTTTGTTAGCAGAGCTCTGTGGGAGGAACCACCCCCAGCCAGCTGGCAGAACGGATCGAGACGGAGCGTTGTGCAAATGTCACCCGCTACACTGCAGCTACTTCATCTTAAATGTATTATCCCGAGGTTAGGCAAACCTGATTAATTTCACTCCGAAGGGGATGAGGCGTGTTTGTACTGCCTGTTCAGCCCACTCTTCTGTAACATGCAGCTGTAAGACAGAAATATTTTAAATGCTTGGACCCATTTCACTAATGAACACCTGATGAGGACATCAGGACTAGCATTCCTGATTTCAGCAGTGACACCAGTGGTCTTCCTACCTGATTTGTACTAGCAGATCCAATACCTGTACAGCAGGAAACCACACTACTACTCATTCCCATTGGATACTTACAGATTTACTTTATCCTAGGGCTTTAATTGTGCATTTTTAGGCTTTCATGTAGAGCCAATTTCTGTGGAGATTTTATTATGCATACAGAGGAGTGTGAAAGATTAATTGCATATGTTTTTGACAGATAGTAGCAAAATAACAAAACATATTTTCTTATTCTTCTGCTCTTTTTTTTAATTAAAAAAAGAAGTTTATTCATTTACTTGCTCTCATCAGCTCCTTAGGACCCTGGTGCTTAGACCACCAGTCATCTTTCTACAAGGGATTCTAAGTGGTCAGGATGATCTCTGAGAACACTGCTGCAGAGGCATTTCTGGTTGGACTCAATGACCTTGATGATTCTGGGATTCTCTTTTCTGCAGCTCAAGCACCTCAATTACAGTGTTACCTAAAGGAGAGAAGCAATTGCCTGTACATCAGAAAATTTCCCCATTTTGATTTTTTGTTTTCAATTGTCTTCAACTTTTCATCTTATAGTCTTGCCCCAAATAGCCATGAGTCATTCAAAAAGAGTTAGGGGAGGAGGGAAAGACAACATAATAATTTTGGAGATCTACTTGATTAATAAAATAGATAATCTTACCAATATTAAGTGTCTTTTAAACTGTATAGTAAACATCCCTAAAATTTCTTTTGTTTTAGAGGTGCTTTATGTTGTTAACATGAAGACAAGGCCTAGTTACCCAGCACAAAGAAAGCTGTGCTACCTACAATGGTCTAACCTGAAAGCCCTCCAAAACTGTTTAATTAAATATGCAGCTTTTCAAGACTGGCCCTGCATTTTTTCTTTGTATTTTGTTTCTCAGTTCTGAACTTCCTGCCACTTTCTGATTCAGTTACACAGGAGGATGTCTGGAGGCACAGCCATGAGAAGAAACACATCTCCCTCTCCCTGTGGTTCTATTCTCTCCAGCCAAGGGGTCTCCAGCCTTTTACAAGCTGGTTACACAGCAAAGCCTTTTCATCTTGGTCTTGTAGGTTACAAGCCATTGCAATCAGGTTTGTGGGAGAGACATGAGGCTTTTCCTCACTGGCAGAGGGTCACAAGCTTCAGACCCTGTGGCTCTCAGGGAGAAAGTAGTCAGGGTTGCCCTGTGACACAAAGCAAAATTGGAGTCTGGCCCCTTGATCTAGGGAAAAAAAGGACTGAAAAAATGTACAAAAGAGAACTTCTGTACTCCATGACTACCACAAGTCAGCACTTAAAATTTCTCCCATCTTTCAATCTGAGTGATGCAAGGGGTAGGATTTCGATTAGACCCGCTCTGTCCAGTGGCTGGAATTATTTTGGGAAAAGTGCCTCTCAGGAGAGCATGGATATACTCAGGAGAAGTCAGGCTGAGAACCAGCCCCACAGTTCAATCAGGAGAAAAATGTAGTCATAAATGATACACAGATGTGTATTTCACTTCTTCTAGCTCCTCCCTTCACTTAGGTCTACCTCCATTTTCCCAAGTCCTTCACCACTGCAGGGTACAAGCCATTCTCATAACACCTTCAGCAACCTCTGATATAGTATCTGGGTATCCAGTCCTTGTTCTCCATTTCTCATTTTACTGTTATGGGTTTCCAGCATCTGTAAAGCAAACATACCCTCAGCTTTAGCTCTGAGCTCTTGGGAGACAGAACCTCTTCCCTTCAGCTCTCCTGAATGTCTCTCTCCTTGCTGCTCCCTCGGCAAGGTGGCTGAGTGATCTCCGTCACTGAGTGTGTGAGCTCTGTTGTTTCCATGCTGATGGAAACAACATTTGAACCATTTTCTTGTCCATCTTCTCACACCTTTATTTCTGCTAGCCTTTTTGTGTTTGACTTTATAACCTGAATAATGTCCTTTTTGGTTATATATTTAGTTGTTACAGAGCTCTCCTTTGTGAGAGGTGGAATAGCGTCACTTGCCTCAAGTGCCACCAGCTGTTTTTTCTAGCAATCTTTTTTCCCCTTCTGCTCTATCTTCCTTTTGCTTATTCTTTCCTCTAGGCAGCTGCTACTGGCACATCCTCTTAACAAGTGGGAAGCCGTGGGTGGTTATGTCAGTCAGACTGTAAGACCAAATATAGAGCAAAACTGCATGCTGCTCCAAAGCATGTCCACTGTGTGAGAAAGTAGCTTGATATTTGTGGTGGATGGGATTGCACTCTCCACATCCAAATGTAAATTTGAATCCTCTTGTCTTCAGCCGTTCTATCAATGTTGCTTTTCGAAGGGTAAATTTTGAAACCATGATCTATGGGAAAGTTGAATTGGCTTTCAGAACTGACTTGCTTTGCCACAAGCCAAGTGTAACCCGTGTGAGAGTAAAGAGGACTGCATGGAGAGAGTTCAGCATACTTGAGCAGCATCTCAGGTCTGCCTCCTGTCTTTAATGGGCGGCAAATTGGGCGTGATAGCCAGAGCAGTGTTTACTTCATCCAGTGGCAATGATGATACAACCTGAGCTGTTTGCCCCTAGGCAAGGCACACAGGAAGAACTTAACAAGACAACATAGTCCACCCCCCAGCTCAGACAGAAAACAGCTTTAGCTTTAGCTGTCAGCAGCTTACATTTTCAGCCCATTACTGAGGAAGGGATGTACCTAAAAACAGGTGCCAGTAGACCTTTCAACTTTGAATGCCTGTCCAGCTGCCAGTTGCGTATTTACAATAGAAGATAAAATAAAGTTTCTGACAGCCAAGCTTCCTTTGCTCTCTCTCTCTCTTCTTCCATGGCTGAGGAGACTCTGATGTGAAAATGCTCCTGTGCTGGTGTCTGACTAGACAGCATTAGCCTGGTGAAGTGTAAACCTGACCCAGTTTGACTTGGCTGTTCAATTTTTAATGGCACAGAGCCAACTTGCTACCAGTTGGGCTATTCATGCTGCAATAGGAAGCAATCTTCCTGACATGCAAACTTCCTTCTTCTTCTGCCTGAGCAACAGTGCAGTCAAAGATGCTGAGCGAGATAAAGAACAATTTGACCCTATAAAATATGGGTCTTGACCCAAGGCTTTACTTCAGCTTTATTGTGCTAGCCAGCAGAAAAAGCTATCATTACCCATGGCAAACCGGAAAAGACAAAAATGAATTCTTGCAATAGGGAATCACTGTAACAGCTCCTAGAGAAGCGCTTACTCCATATTCAGATGTAAATCTGTGACCTTCAAATCCCTGGGAAAAACTAGACCATGAAAGGTGGTAATCAAAACAGAAATTCAAGGTGCCACTGCATAGTTTAATTACATTTATCTTGCTGGCTAGGAATACTAACCACGTAGGAAGGGCTTCATCACTTGTTGGTTAAATTGGTTATATGAGATCACTTTTTTCCTTTTCTGTCCTCATGGGAACTCCTAATCCTATTGAAGAAAATTCTGCAATGGGTTTCACAAATGGGTTTCACTGGTCTTGTCACCTGAGCTGATATCAGCATTCTCCCTGGAGGACAGCAAGTTAGAAGGAGTATCTGTTCCATCTAAGAACATTGTGACATCAATATAAGCCATGTGCTTGAATAAGGGACTCCTTAGGTCCTTATCTGAAGGGGAAGAAGAAGCTTGGAACAGCAGCAGGAAAGAAATGGGAAGCATTTCTTTTAGTCTCCAACTGAAACTAAAAAACCCCTCTTACAGCCTGTACTCTAACACTTATATTTTTTACTATTCAATTGAGCAACTGGAAATCAAAGTCACTGATATGAAAGACTTTAAGGAAATTAGAATAATTTCAAGTTTATAACATTCAACTACAGGCTCTGTAGTGTACCCTCTATTTGCCTAATCCAGAAAGATAGGAAATCCCCAACAGGAATGAACTAAGAATTTTCATAGAAGAATATAATATTTTTGGCAGAATAGCTTTCCCTCCAAGCTGCTTCATCATTGTGACCATGGCATTTTTGAGGCAAGAACCCATGAGAATCTTTTATCTCTTGCTAATCTCTTCTGCTAGTTTCCACCAGTTTCCCAGGGAACTGAAAGGTGAATTAAGGCAAGGGGTAGTCTCACGATGTTGCACAGTAGGATGTGAGCCCACACTGGCTTAAAACAGCCCAGGCCAACACTTAGGGAGCTTCCTCAGGAGTGAAGACTCTGTCAACGAATCCCCCCACCCACTCTGCAGGTGAATCCAAGCTGGATGTGAGTGTTGAACTGCTGGAGGGCAGGAAGGCTCCATGGAGGGATCTGCCCAGGCTGGATCATGGCCCAAGGCCAATGGTGGGAGCATCAACAAGGCCCAGGGCTGGGTCCTGCCCTTGGCTCACAACAACCCCAGGCAGCTCCACAGGCTGGGGCAGAGTGGCTGCAAAGCTGCCCACAGGAAAAGGAGCTGGGGGTGCTGGTGACAGTGACTGAACAGGAGCCAGCAGGGCCCAGGGGGCCAAGAAGGCCAATGGCATCCTGGCCTGTGCCAGCAATGGTGTGGGCAGCAGGAGCAGGGCAGGGATTGTCCCCCTGTGCTGGGCACTGCTGAGGCCAAACCTCAAATCCTGTTTTCAGATATGGGCTCCTCACTCCAAGAAAGACATTGAGGTGCTGGAGCATGTCCAGAGAAGGGCAACAAAGCTCTTGAAAGTTCTGGAGCACAAGCCCTGTAAAGAGTGTCTGAGGGAGCTAGGGCTGCTTAGATTGGATAAAAGGAAGCTCTGTAGGACATTATTACTCTCTGCAACTACCCAAAAGGAGGTTGTAGCCAGATGGGGATCAGCTTCTTCTTCCAAATAATATAATGAGAGAAGAAATACGCCAGGTTGCTCCAGCCAAGGTTTAGATTGGATATTATGAAAAATTTCTTCACAGAAAGAGTTGTCAAGTATAGACTAGCCTGCACAGGAACTGGTTGAGTCACTACCCTGGAGGTGTTTAAAAAATACGTAGACAAAGTACTGAGAGACACATTTTAGTGGTGGACTTGGCACTGTTATGCCTCAATTATCTTAAATGCCTTATCCAATATAAATTCTGTGATTCTATGCCTTTCTGGAGGCGTGCTTGACATCAGCAGGGAGCACTGCAGGGAGGGAAAGATACAGTGACGTGTTCTGCTATTTATATCAGTGCACAGTATGCACAGAGAAAAATACAAGTTTCATTTAGATCCTTGAATTGCCTACTTTTTTTCTACCTAGGATAAATACTCACTTATAGCTGTGTAAAAAAAGCCAAGGAGGAGAGTTTGAAAAGGCTGTGGGTTTCAGAAAAGTGGTAGCTTTGAATCAAACATCAAGTACCCTGAGGTGTATGCATCTGCTTTCAGCCAAGAGTCTTTACATAAAACATGTTAAATCTGTAAAGTTTGCAGTTTGGGGTGTGTGTTTACAAAGAAAGTACATAAAATTCTCTCTCTTTGAATATAGTAGGGACAAGCAACAGGAGGCAATTTCTTTGTTCAGAAAATCAAATCTGTTTTAAGCCAGCCTGCTGTACAAAATTAGAACTTTCTCTCCCAGTCTGGATCTTTTCCAGGACCATCCATCCTTCTGGTACTTCCTTGGCTAATTCTGGCTCTTTTTTGACTGCATTTTTGTTAGATTCATGTAACACTTACACATATGCACCTTTATGATCTGGTCTCAACCAGTCATCTGTGTTTGCAGAATGTCCCAAGTAGAGCTTTTTGACTGGTGCAGACCAGGCTTTCCTTATAACCTTGCTAGTCTGTGACTCAGACAGCAATTTATACTGTTTCATCTCTTGCCAAACAAAAAGGTATCTGATAATTTTCTTAGTGAGATTTATATGAGAGTCTACTAGCCAGCTATACTGAGGCTTGAGAACTACCAATATGTCAAATTATGAACCCTGATAGTTACCAGCATCTTTTAGCCTGGAAGTGTTGTATTTTTTAAAAGAAAACAAATTAATGTATATGTGAGTTTAACTCACAGGTTGAGTATTGGAGAAGATGAATATGAGCTATATATAAGTACATATGTAAAGAGGACCATTCTTACAGATTTAGATAATTAAATGCCACAGTACTGTGAATAGGAGTTGATTAAACTCCATTTGAATATGAATTAAACTAAAATAAACTAAATAAAAATTAGATTCTTAAAACCATTACACAATAAGTATAAATGTAGCTTACCTTTGGTACTTCAAAATTAATTTTGTTTCACGTCTTTGAGTGTCATTTTTTATGTCTAAACCTCTGTGACTCCTGTGAAATGGAATGTCTGCTCAGTGTAACATTTATATATATTGACATGCTTGAAGCAGTATGTAATAAGCATTCAGCATTGTTCTGAAAGATTACTCCAGCTGATGATACACAAACCAGAAGGTATAACAATGCAACCCATTTGCCAAAATTGCTCTTAGCAGCAATGGCTGAGAGCCAAAATCACTCTGATTTAGGTAATGCTTGGCTGCTTGGAAGTGTGGCATATCCCTAGTTAGCCCAGTCTAGGAATCAAGAAGGAGGGTGAGTTAATTCATCAGTGGGAAGGGGGCATGACTAAGCTGGTGTGTTGGTCCTAAAGCCAGCTGAAATCCTTGGTATGACTGAAGAGTAATTTGAAACATTGCCTCAGACAAAGGCTTTCTGAGCTCAAGCTTTTCTAGGATTCCCTCTCAGCAAATGGACTGCAGCAATTGTCTTAGCCTCCAAATCTACTCTCCCTGTTCCTGTGATTCATCCTCAGAGAAATCAGACACACACATCACATTTCTCTGCTGGTTGTCTAAGGAGACTCTTTCTACTGAGTACCCAACTCACCTGGAGAAAATATAACAAATATAGCTACATTTGTAGCAAATATACCAACTCATTGTCCACAAAATATTTCAGTATAATGCAAATCTGTCACGCATTACAGTACAAATAAAGAGCTACTGGTGTTTCTATTCGGCACCCAGAAACATCTATGAGCACGACTTATGTTAATTACGTAATATAATTTAATGACATCAAGCATTATTCCCCCCCCCCGAATAGATTCCGAAACGCAGTCTGAAGCTTTTCTGAATTAAAAACCTTTCTGACTGCAGAAATTTTCACTGGAGCCAGTACAGGTTTGCAGAAGAGAAATGGGTTGATTTGAAACAACTTTTTTTGGATAGAAGTTACTCAGAAAGAAATTTTCAATTGTAGCTACTTCTGACCTTATAAAAACTTCAACTGTTCTCTAAAACTTGAAAGCTGTGATGGTTACATGTACAGTACTGTGTTCCTTTGACTTTTCCCCTTCCTTTAAAATGTAAACCCATGACAGATCCTTCTATTTGTTTATCTTTCACAGCACAGAGCCATGCACATTTCTTGTCCTATACAAATGATTAATAATGTCATGACTTTTTAGCCACTGACTATGAAGAAAGACTTCACTTCTTACCCTCTGCTTCATAATTTGGAGTCTCCCACCCCCATCCATGACACACAGGTCTGTCATTCTCTTTCACTGTCATTTCCTTGTATTTTATCTAAGTGTTTCAGGGTTTTCCCCAGGAAATTCTTTTCAATTCATTTTTAGTGCTTTTAAGGGAGCAAACAAGATGAAAGCTTAAGGGAAAAAAAAAGTTGTCTTTCTTGACATTGTAAATATAGCTGATGTTTCCCTTTTTGTAACTATGTGGGATACAATCTGAGAACTATTAAGGTAAATAGCAAAAAGACTTGATTTTAGAGAAATTGCTGAAATTGAGTGTGTTTCTAAATCACCTAAAAAGCAACACAAAATCAGAGAAACAGAATGAGGGATTTCAGTGGATATCTAAAACCTAATTGCTCCATTTCAAAGAGAGTAATGTTACTATCTAACATACTCTCTAACTGTGAATGTTGCATTTAACTATTTGCTGGTTCTTAATAATACCTTTAAAACTAACAATAGAACTTCATTGCCTTTTTTATGGTATAAATTTTTATGGTAGTAATAATTTAATATTGAATTTTTCTTACATGAGAGGCTGTTAATGAAACTCTGGTGAAAGAGATAAGAGTAGTTTCCTTTTCTCTAGCTACTTTTTGCAGTAAGCAGATGGTAAAATGTCTCTCCACATGTTTTACTGGCATCAACAGCCTCATGCAGACAGTTTTCTGAACATTGTCTTCCAAAATCCCCATCTGATAAAGAAACAGCACGGTGAAAAAAAAGACAATCCTGTGGTAATCAGGAATTCACCTTCACTTAGATCTTCCTTAAGTATGAAAATTAATCTAACAAGTGGGGAAAATTGAGACATAGGAATTCCCCTTGTTACCATGGAAACTACCAGTGTTCTGTCTGACAAAAGAAAATAGATTTGTTGTATTAATATCTTCAGCATCTGAAGAGAACACAGTGTTTAGGGAGTTGGAGAATCAGAGGATAAGTGAGCTTGGAAGGGACCTCTGGAGGTCATCTAGTCTAACATCTTGTTCAAAATGGATCCAACCAGATCAGGTGCCTAAAGATGCCAGCTGAGTTTTGAATATCTCCCAGGGATGAAAACTCCATCATCTCTCTGGGGAATCTGTTCCAATGCAGCGGAATTCTCCAATCAAAACAGTTTCTTTTTCCTGTGTTCTGATTTGTTCCTGTTCCCTTCAGTCCTGTCACTGTGCACTTCCATGAGGTGTTTGGCTTTGGCTCTGTCAAAGACAGCTTCCAACCACTCATCCCATCCTCTGTAGTGCTGCACCAGGACTTTGGGCTTGTCCTTGTTAAACTCTCTGAGGCTCCTGACACCTCATTTCTTGGGAGCTTCCTCTCAGCATACCCTCCAGCATATCTGCCATCCCCTGGCTTGATATCACTGGCAGGCTTGCTGTGGGTGAATTTATGATAATTCAGCTAATTAACAGAGCCATTTAGCAGAATGGGTGTCATATAGGTTCCCTGAGGATCCACAGTGAGAAACCAGGGAGCCCTCTCTGTGTCCATGGTCACACAACCCTTGAATCCTGTAATCACATCCCAGTTTTCCACACACTTGACCACCTGCATATCCAATCTCTATCTCACCAGCTTGGGACACCATGGGAGATCATGTCAAAAGCTTTGCAAAGTGTGGTGCAGCTGTCTCATTATAGGAGTCACTACATCTGGAAGCAGGGATGTCTGAGCTGCTAAAGTTTTTGCCTGTTTCTTTTAATTTCTTTTCTAGTTTTTACCTTGTTGCTTATATGCAGTTAAAACTTCTGATTTCTGTTATCCACTTAACACAATACTCTCAGAAATCACAAAAAATGTGAAAAGGATAAACAGAAGGACAAGAGCCCATGAAAGGAGACCTTCACTCACTCTTATGGCTCCTGCTAGTTGGCTCAACATGGATATGAAACACATTTTTCAGTCAGAATGCTATTTGTCTTTACTGGCCAGGTTCCTTGGCTGCCTGAAGCCTCTGGGAAGGCACTGTGTGTTCCCCTCCTTTAAAAAGACAGAATTTTTTTTGTGCTTGCAATGTCAAGACATGATAGAACATGTTTAATCACTGCTGCAAAGACACTATTCAGAAAAGAGGTCTTTAATTTCAGCTAAAATACAGTAAACTTCAACAACAATGAGAACCTTTACTGATTTCTAGGAATTCCATTATTTGTTCAAAACAAGGGTTAATTTTTCTTCATGGAAGACAGAACATAATTGGGGAAAATATTCCTTAAAAAAATTCGTTTTCTGCCAAAGACCAGTTTAGCCAGAAAATATTTTCAATCTGTTGGCTGAGGCTGGATGTGGTGAGTCTCTAGAATCTAGTTGAAAATTAACTCATGTCCTTTAAAAGTCAAGATAGAACTGATGACCCTTATGCACCCTTTTTGTAATGCTCCAAGGCACTCCTAATAAAATGCCTGCTTGCAAACCACTATTGAAACTTTTCTTGCAGTTATTCAAATAAATATTTCAAGTNCATCCTATAAATATTTATTATAATACTTAAATTTTTAATATATATAATAATCTATTACTATAAATTTATTATATAATATAATAATATAAAATAATAATTAATTATATTTTACTTTATATTATATATAATAATATAAAATTATTATTATTCTTATTCTCATTATTGTTAAACACATCAAACAGTGTGGAAGGTCCATTTACTTCCTTACAAGTCCATATAACAAAGAGACCAACACAGATTTACAAAAGCTAATATTGTGTGATATGTCCAACATCCATGTGACCTCACAAATGACTGATGTGCTCTAACAAATCTCCATTGCATCCTTTCTCAGTAGGTTTTACTTACTTCCTTGAACTTTGCAACAAAAGTATTAGGATTCTAGCTCTTGTGTCATCCTTGCATGACATCAGTTCTTGCAAGTCCCTTATTAACACATATCTAAGTAATTCCCATTTGAATTTGTGTAAACATTTTATGTTATTCAGCTAAAAATCACTTAATTTTGCACCTGTCCCTTCCTCAGTTTAAATAATGTGCACATATTTCTCCTTCCTGCTATTGTTCTTCCATATAGGAAAAGTATGAAGATCCACAGTGGGCACCTTGTCAAGGAAATTACATTAATGTATATTGGAAAACTGCACGGATAATAAATGACTTAGCATGGAGAAGTCAATGTGTCTTGGTGTCAGTTTGCCTCTCAGCTGGAAAAAGGATGGCTATTTTTATTGCACAGCTGCTTATTCTCATGGAAACTACATTCCCTCCAATCACATAAAACACAGGAATAATTTTAAGAGCACAAGGTCCAAAAACTTTGTTTTTAAAATATTAGTATAAAGTTATTGGAGTGGTTAAGTGGGTTTGTTTGTTTGTTTGTTTGTTTTGGGTTCTTTCTGTTTGTTTTTGGTTTTGTTTTGTTGTTGTTGTTGTTTGGGTTTGTTGTTGTTTTGGTTTGGGGTTTTTGTTTTGTTTTTTTTTTTGTTTTGTTTATTTTGTTTTGTTTTTTGGTTTTGGTATAGGTTTTTTGATTTGTTTTTTGTTTTGGTTTTTTTTTGGTTTTTTTGGAGGTTTTTTGTGGAGTCTAAAGCATTTCTAGTCACCCTTGTAGGAAATGTGAGGGAGAACATCAGCACTTCTCTGGACAAGCTGCAGATTCCATATGACATCAGCCTTTATAGCTGAGCCACCCAAATATGTTGGAAAAATGACATTTTCATACAATGATATAAGACCTTGGTGGGTGCATTAAGAACATAATTCCTTCAATAATGGAACTTTTGCATCTAAGGTGATGTATTAAGGTCTATTTTTTAGTCCTGCTGTGAGACAGGGCACAAGAGCAGGGAACTCTGACTTTCTGATTTTGCATTTAGTGAAGAAAAGTTTCAGTTTTGTTCACTGGAGTATGTTTGTACAGCATGTGAGCACTTTTCAGACATTTCAGGAGTTTTTCAAAGTACAATATTGCTCATTTAGTATTTGACTCCTGGCTGCTGAGAACCGTGGACACCAAACTTGGAACACCAATACAAAACAATATAACATGTGTTCAGAATGGAAAACCCCATAACGTTAAGCTCATATGATGGGATTTTTTTTCATTTAGCATTTTGTTAATGCATATACTGTGAGTCAAGAGAAGTAAATATATTTAACCACAAAATTCTTCTAATTGTTCTTTTATGTGTAGAGGCAGATGGATGGAGGCCACTATAACCTCTAGGGTGTCTTTAAAACCATACATAAATAACTCCTAGCATTATTCTGTATTTCCATTACTGCTTGAAACTGTTCAAAAATGCAATCACTTTGCTAGAATAACAGTTTATGAAGTTCTTTAGAGTAAACATCTCATGCTCTAAATGATAGAGGCATATTTTTATCAGTGTCACAGAAAGAAAAATTTTAATTTTGTGAACAAAAGCTTTTACACTAGAATATGCTTCCTCAGTGTTCTGTCTTCTGATAGCTGAAACTAAGGTCATAGTCCCATTAAGTTGCAAAAGCAGTAGTGGGGTTTAAGCAGACCATCTTCTAAGTACTTACAAGTTTATTGCAGCCAGTAGATGCCTGTTCTATCAGCAAATGCAGTACAGAATTCAGCAGGTGTGAAATGAAAACCAAAGGTCATATTTACCTGCAAGATATCCATAAGAGCAATATTTTTGTACTAGTATTGAACAGAGAGAAGAATCATGTTGAAAATACCTCTTGTGGGTTGACCCTAATCCCAGGCAAACTCACTCCCCTCTGCAAACTGCCCAGAGGAGAGAAAATTTAACAAAGGGTTCGTGGGTTGAGATAAGGACTGGGAAAGATCCCCCACCAAATACCATCACAGGCAAAACAGGCTCAACTCAGAGATATGAAGTGAATTCATTACTAAAGAAAAATCAGAGCAGGATAATGAGAAATAAAACCCCTTAAAACACCTTCCCCCCACCCCTCCCTCCTTCCCAGATCCACCTCCTACCCCAATGCACAAGGAGAGAGGGAATGAGGGCTGGGGTCAGTTCATGACCTGTGGCTTCCCCCAGTGCTCAGGGAGAGGAGTCCTTCCCCTGCTGCACTGTGGGGTCCCTCCCATGGGAGACTGACCTCCATGAGCTTCTCCAGTGTGA
>VWYP01011686.1:8944-20042 GCA_013400435.1 Pycnonotus jocosus
GGGGGGGCGTGTCGTGGTGTGGTGGGTTTTTTTTCTTTTTTTTGGTATATTTCTCAACCCACACATGTGACTAGAATAAATCCAAAAAAGAAGAGTAAGGGAGAAAGAATATATTTGATGGCAAAATTTTGCTAGTGAGTTATCTTGAAAAAAGTTGGGATTTGGCATCATGGGCAATATTTTTTACTTGTCCAAACAGACAATTATCTTCTTGTAAGCATATAAAATATCCTGTATTACATTTATTTTTATTGCAACAGGATTTAAATGTCTCATTCAAGCTGGCTTTTCTGGTAGACTCTGTCTACAAATTAGTTAGTGATAAACCAAGCTGTAAAGAGCTGTTCACAAACAGCTTAAAATTACAAAAACAGCAGAGATAGAAGGGGAAATGATGAGCAGCCTATGGCCTTCAGGTGAAGTCTATATCCTTCAGGTGAAGAGCAGAATTGGGGCTGCAGACAAAATGCTGTGTTGTAGTGATTTGTAATGGATTATATTACCTCTCTCAAATTTGTGTTATTGTAATTTATGTAAATTCAGATAATCAGTGAAATTCAGATAATTGTTTTATAGAGTGCTACTACAGTAATTATATAAAATAAAGGAGAATAGAAATAATTGGATGAAGATTCTTTTTTTCAGGTATCTCTCTTGATCCTTGACAAAAAGTACATAATCTATTAACAATGACATACAGCAGCTAAATGAGGCTTCCACATCAGTCTAGGCATTGCAACACAAAAATCAGTGTGATCTGTAAAACCCTCCCAAGACTCCAGAAAAGTTCTTAAGCCATTAATATATGCTGACTTTGTTTCCCACACAGGCACAGTGGACAGAAGTTGTGTTTGGACTATTGCAGAAGAAAGAAGCATGATCATTACCTTACCATAGTGATGCCTTAAGCTTTAGCTTTCATTTTTTCCAATTCTGTGCTGCATAGAGATGTGGTTCTGAGCCTCATATTTAGTGTCAGTAAGCTCTCTTCACAGAGCAGGTAGACAAAACAAATCCTTTTCCTGCTAAGGACCAAGGACAACTTTCAGCCCAACAGCATAAACAACAGAGAACTGAAGAGAGAAAACAAGAAGGATGAGACCTCACAAACTGAAACTGTATTGGACAATTAAGCCCCAATATGCAAATAGACCAAAACTTATAAAAATGTGAGGTCTTGTGACTGGTAGGAAATTTTGTGACCGTTTTAAGTCCACCCTGGGTGTAGCTCTGGTCAGGCTCCTGTCCTGCCTAAGGATCCTGGAGGCCTTTTAATAAATACCTACTTTATTCTCTTAGCTCTGTCCAGTTTCTGTTTCAGGTCAGGTTTCCCAAGGCATTGGTAGCAGAATTATGTCAAGCCTTAACTCCTAGACACTGTTTGGAGTCACCTAAAAGTATAAAGACCTTCAAGTGCCTTTGGCAAATCCTCAAAGAACCATACCGTGGCTCATAAGGCATAGTTCAAATATCCACGGTCAACCCACAGTCTACTTATCATTGATAGAGCATAGTGGGTCGTTGGAGTATTCTGCAACTGTGCACAGAGAAATCCATAGATCATGAACACAACAGATTGCAACAGTTCCTTCAAAAAGTTCACAGTCTGTGCTATATGAGGACATACAAAACAACAGATTTCTACATACATATGTCCTCTGCACAACAAGAAATCCAACAGAAGTCATGATGTATGAAAAGCATGAACATTTTAATAATTATGCTTCTAGGACAAAAAAAAAAAAAAATTCCGTATTTTCAAACATATATCTGATGCCCACTAACTATAAATTTTGGCTCCTCTAGCCATGTCAAGAGGTTCTGTGCATCCTTCCTGATTGCATAACTGGAACTCAAAGTCTACAGAGTTGCTTTTATATCAGTGTATTACATAAATTTTGTGAATGGGAGCAATCATCTGGTCCCAGTTCCCCAAATGGTCTAGTGAAAATGAGATTAGAACAGTTGAAAAGCTCCTGTGATGACTTGCAGCAGATATTGTTGTCCTTAATATTTTTGCACAAAGAAAAGAAAAATTTACACATAGGTCAGCTTTTCTTACCTGTTAATATTAATTGAAAGAGTGTATTGGTTAATTCAGTCCCTATGGTTCAATCAATATGTTCTCCCAATGAATTTCCATAAGGATATCTATCTTCATCATCTCTGAGTTCAGTTTTTCATTATAAACATTTTAACTTTTTTCACTTGCTGAAAAACTCAGGAGCATGTGTTTAAGCCTCATCCAGCTTATGGACCAGGGTAAATAAATGTAAATGTGAATGTATCCTGGGGCATCAAGGTTAGGAACCGAAGGTAGCACCTTTTGTGACCCTAATCACACTGTTTCTCTGACACTGGCCAAAGAAACCTTTGGCACATATATCACTCTGGGGAGCTGTTTTTGCTGTGGTGGATCCTTGACCTTAGTGGTAACCTTGTCTCTAACCAGGCCTGAATTTACCCATGGGAATTTTTAGCAGTTATAATAAACTCCACATTGAAAAGGGGGACAGGGAGAGGGGAAGTCAGCTGATGTAAACTATTTGCTTCAGTATACATTGAAAGAATCTCCTTTCTGTTACATCACTTCATGAATCTATGCCAAGTAAAGCTGTATAAAACACCACATTCCACTTCCCAGATAGGCGACAGATGCTTCTTTTCCACTTGACAGGTGCTACCAACAGTGTATTTACATTGTGTATATTCTTTGGCATGCATATTTCAATCTGCAGCAGCAAACCTCTGCAACACATCAGATCACAGAAACAGAAGTGGTCATAAAGGACTTGTGCTAGTTGGTTTTCTTGCTCCTGGTGCTATGTTCCCTCTAGTTCAGCTGGAACTTCTAAATAAGCTGCCATGATTTTTCTTTGTGAAATTTGCAAAAGAAATTTGCTTTGGGACTGAGACTGTGTGTGTCAAATAACAAATTTATACAGCTGGCATACAATGTGCATGGCCCAGAATATAAGGTTTGATAATGGAAAACCTGACAAAATCATAAGTGGTCCTAGTGGGCAATACTATGATACACCGTTATTATGCCAGATTTCCAAAAACACATATTACTCAAGAACTGAAATTACTGTTTTGTAGCCCAGGATCTTGTAATGCATTGAATAAATGATCGTTTCTGACTAATATTTGCATGTCTGTCTAAGAATATGTAAATATGACAGTTTCCCTCCTGGAAAAAACCAAAATCGCTAATGAATTGAAGGGCCAAACATGCAAATAAACCTCATGATTCACACATGTGTCTCTCATTTAATTTTTCAAAATGTATTTTGCATTTTGATTATGCTACAAAATGCAGCATGGAGGGCAGTGCACTGAGAAAAATAGAAGTGTATGTTCAACATATTTTTCATATCAAACAATGTGATTTACTTTAATCATTTCAGGAGTAACAAATAACAGCAAGTGCACAGTTTGAATGCATTCCAGGGGTATGTAGTCAAGCTAAAAGAGAAAAAAAAGTGATGCAGTATACATATATACATGAACTTTTTAGGTTGTAGGCCTGATTTTTCACTCAATCACTATCCTCTGGTATAATACTAGTTTTGACTTTAACCAAATTGTTAAAAACTTGATTTTTACATATGTCAGTGTGAGGAGATTCATGCCTCAGATGCCTCTCCTGTGACAGACCTGAAACAGTTCTAGTTGACTATGCATATATTGTTCGGGGGGGGGTGGGGAAAGCAGTATCATTTACTTAGACTCTGATACATTCAGCTATGCAAAAACTCTTCAAGTAGGAGGAAGTTCATCCAGGAAATATGCCTAATTGAATGCCTGAGAGATTCAAAGGACTTCACATTAAGCTTCCCCAAACTCTTACAGGTGTAAGCAGAAAGTGTTTAACTTTCACTTGTCCTTCGCAAGGTCAGTGAAGACAAAGAGCAGTGGAGGAGAATATCCTCCTTGAAAATTGTTCTAAGAGAAAAGATAGCAGATATCCTCTGGCAAATTTGGTTGCAGAGGTTTTAAGACACATAATTTGCTCAGCCCTCTGGCTCACAGCCTCCAAGCTATTCTCCTCTAAAAATGTAGAAAAAAGAAATCTAGCTGCACCTCACCACTTCCCATCAGAGTTAAATCCACTCATGGATTTCAGTGCCACTGAACTCCCAGCTGACACAGGTGAAGGGTGGCTGCTCCTGTCACCCCCTCTGTAGGGGTAAGCAGAAGGGGAACGGAGGCTGCGTTGTGGCAATGCCAAAAGAAAACATTCACCAGAAGATGCCCCTCAGCACCCAAATGCTGGTACTTGCCAGACCCCAGCACACCTGCAAAAAATCTGCAAGGTAAAATTGTCTTATTTTCAATTTATCAATGGTATCTTTCCTTCAGGTAAGGATTAAAACATTTCAGAACCTCATATGCAAGACAAACTATTATAGTTGTGCTATGCAGTTTTCTAGAATATACCTAACAAATGACATCTGTTTTTCTCTCCTTTTAGGGATGCTCTTAACAAAACTGAAAGGATAATTTTTGGTTTGTTTTGGTCATGAAAGGCATTTTGTTGGGGTGTGTTTTCTTTCATTTAAAACACAAAGAAAAAAATTCTGCCTCAATTTTTTTCTTTTCAGTTTTGAAATGCTGATTTTTTTTTCCCCAAATACTATTTTCCAGTCAGTTTTAAGGTAATACAAGTAATAACCAAGCCAGATCAAAGTAGGTGATTTTTTCATAACTGTCAAGTAATGACAACAAAAAGAAGGGAAAAATAACATCTGAAATTAATCATACAGAATGGATCACAGTGAATATCCCCTCTTTCTGCCCAAAAGATGCATTTCATTTTCCTATCTTTATTCACATAGAGATTCAGGCAGAGAAAGCTGGCTCCAAAAGCCATTTCTTTAAGATACTACAAAATAGAAAGGTTAATAGTTAATGCTGTGAAGAGTCCCATTATTAAAACTGCTTTGCCATGCAATACCAGGACAAATGGAAAATGAAAATTAGCCTAGACATCTACAACCTCACAAAGGAGATTCAAAGTCTCTGGGGTTGTCATTCCAGCATCTTTACATGATAATCAAGCAGGTTTTGTGTACTTACTGTAGTTAATGCCACCTCTTCCCATTTTCACTTTGTTGCAAGCACAGAAAATATAACCAATAATGTGCATGTTCTTTTTTCTTTGAGAGGAGGAAAGAGGGGGAAAAAAAGAGAATTTAATTGACAGATAAAACGGATGTAGAAAGGGTAATTTCATTTTCCATCAGAAGAAGTAAGGTTTTATGTTGGGAATTAAATTAACAGCACATGAAATTGGCTTTTCCTAAGTTCATATTTTTTAAACTTTTTTTTTTCTTTATAAAAAGAAGAAGAAGAAGGAGAAGGAGAAAGAAAAAGACCCCCAAACCAACGTAGAGTTGTAAAAAGCCTGACAATGAGCACAGATAATTTCCAAAGATGATAAAACTTTTCCAATGCAGTGTGCTTGTGGGCCTGCTTGTTTTTCAACCATTCGATATTCTCAGGATGTGTGATACTAAAAAGTTAGGCTTAAAAATGTTTCCTGATCTCTTTGTGTGATGTTGCATCCTCTGACTCCAGCTGGTTTCAAGCTACACTTCCCACCCCACCTTTTTTCCTCTCTTTCCTCACCTTATTCGAGTTGCCTGCAGGTTGTGATTTATCTTTGCAGTTAATACATTTGTATTCACATGATTTTTTGCTTCTGTTTGGCTAGGTAAATCTCTATTGGAATACCAATATGTATGGATTTCCATATTGTCATCACTGACAAAATAGCAACATGGGACTGAAAAAAAAATCCTAAGTGATGAGCAAGAAAAAAATATGCAGAAAAGTGAAAAATCATTTTGAAATCACAGAATGTAGTGTCTTCTCCCTCCCTCTTTTAATGCATAAAAGTGAAGTTAATGACAAAACCTCTTGCTAATGTTGTGCTTAGAAGAAACAAAGAGGATATTTCTAAAGAGTTCCCTTGATAATTTATCAAGACAAGTGTAAAAATCAACTATGAGCCAAGCATAGACAAATATACGTGTGCACACACACGGTATGCACCCATTAAAAACCCAAGCAAAGCAAAAAGAACACTCATGCCCCAAATTATAGCAAACAATGATGAATAGCATCATAATCAGCCACAAGCTAGATGTTTTTGACAGCTTTCAGTTTCTTGTTGAGTTGAAAACATAAGTTCTTAGGTTTAGGTACAAAACAAAAATATTTTAATAATTTCTATTCTTTAAAAATCTGCTATTGTTTCAACATCCTTTAATACAAGAAGGTCAAATTTTGCAGCACATTTTCATGTAAATATTTTTTTTCTGCAAAATCTCAAGGCAGTCTGTGGGACTGGTAAAATTTTCAGAAGTATCTCACAACTTCAAATGTCCCTGAAGGGAACACTAGCTCAGAATCCTTAAGCAAATTCATCAAAATACACAAGAGGGACTCAATGTTAAGCCCATGGAGCTGGCCATCTAATCTTCATCATAATATCCACATTCCATAATATGATAATAATAATCTGATCTATTTCAGTAGGTGGACAAACCTGTGGGTGTCACTGCTATGAGCTGGTCTTGGTCAGCTGGCAAATACCCATCCAGCTGCTCCCTCATTCAAGGGGACAGGGCAGCAAAATGGGATAACAAAACTTGTGGGTCAAGAAAAAGGGGGATCACTTGCCAGTTACCATTACAGACAAAACAGATCACTTGGTGGAAGTTCATCTACCATAATTTCCAGTGGACTTAAGTAGGGAGAACCTAATCTTAAAAAAAAAAAAATTTTTTCTTCCCATCACCATTTTTTCTAGGTATCAGCTTTACTCCTTGACTCTGATCTTCTTTATCTTGCTCCCTTGAGTTGTGCAGCTTGGTGGGGATGATTATGATCCGTGAACTGCGGTTTCTCGCTGTTGCTTCTTCCTTCTCCCTCTTGTTTTCCAGTCCAGAATGGATCCTTCTCACAGACCACTGCCTATTTTATGAATATGCACCTGCTCCAGCTGAAAGTCTTCCACAGGCCAATATAATCATATTTACCATCATTTTCCATCAGAAAATTACACACCTGTCTTTTAAATTTTATTTTTAAAATTCTTTTCTAAATATTCACAACTGAAATAATCATGTTACTTCTGACATCCTTTTCAAGTGAAGTGCCTTTGCTTTAGATGTGATTTAGATAACCCAGATAAGTTGCTAAAGCTCTCAGATACTGCCACTGGAGAAACTGGACACTTCTGAAGGCCATCAGATTCCCAGGACCTGATTTTTGTAGTGAGCCTCTACCTGTTGACTGTAGGAAGTTTTAAGATGGGTACATCCTTATGTTAGAAGAGATCATTTCTATTTTGATACTTAAAGCTATGTCCTTTTCTCACATTTCTCCCCTCCCCCACCCCCTTCTTATTTTTCCTCTAGTCAAGTGATAACTGGAATTCTGTGGCCAGATTTAAACATTATCCTGACAAGTTCAATGAGGATGATTCAGTCACTGTGTGTTGGCCATAAAGAAAGACAACAGGTGGTATTCATAGAATCACAGAACGGTTTGGGTTCAAAGGGACCTTCAAGATCATGTTTCCAACCTCGTGCCATGGGCAGGGACACCTGGCACTAGACCAGGTTGCTCAGACCCACATCCAGCCTGGTCTTATTCCTTTGCCCTAGATAATGCTGAGGGTTAGAAAACATGAACTAGAAACAACAGATAAAAAGTTGCAACTCTAAAGAACAATTGTTCAGAATGAATGTGTGAAAAAGGCTCAAAGAAACTTCATCTAAAACTATTTCTTTCCAGTGCTTAATTAGTTCAAATATTGAATTAAGTTTTATTCATTGTTTAGCAGGGGAGCATAATCTTGGTCTGCTGTACAGCTACTGGGCATGCTGACCTGACTCATCCGCCTTGACATTCCCAAACCTGATGCAAAGAAGGAACAGGAATGTTTACTAGGGATGAGGAAAATGTGCACAGTTGTCCTTCTCAGCATTGTGTCATGCTTAGATAGGAGTAAGCAGGGTGTGGTTCACTGTGGAACCTGTGCCAAGGACAAAGATTCCCTAGTGAGGAAATTGAGGGAATGGACCAAACTCTGGTAGGATGTACTGATTTTACCATGTTTGGTGCCAAAGACAAGCTGACTGATTTTTATACAACCCCCTCTCCCCATTCCCATCTTAGTTTGGGTAAATATTTAATCAGATGAAATACCAAAATAAGATTCTGGAAAGCTACAACTCTGAGTGAGAGGACAAAAGAAAAAAGAACCCACACCAAGCAAACGTCAGTTATGTCACTTAATTCCTTACTGGCTTAAATGAAGGCAAATGGATGACACTGGGAGCTTTAACACAACTAGTCTCCATAATGGGAGCTGAATTCCAGCTTCTAAGAGCTTCTTTAGATCCTTACATGAATCAAAATAAAAGCACATATATATATATGTGTGCACAAACATATTTACCCATATTTAAGCATATGCATTTGAACAATAGATGCAGCTATACAGATCCATAGCTATATATAAATGTATATTTGTTTGTGCATGTTTATGCATAAATAGATGTTTCATTTCTTAAAGTATGGTTTTACTCCTGGTTTTTCAGTACTGTGGGTAGGATCAGTCAGGAGGGAGCAAATGTACTGTAAGAAAATTTACATTAAAATTAAATTGTTAGGTTAAAAAAAGAAGATTACAAAAAAGAGGAGACAGGGAGAGAAAGAAACAGAAAAAAGAAAAAAAAGAGGGAAACAAGAAACAGCAAGTGTGAGATGAAGGTATGCATTTTAAGGTGACTGCATTCTCAGAGAATAAGAGCTTTATCTTGATTTCCAGCTCTCCTCCTAACAATAAGGGATAGTATCTCAGAAAATGGAGCTTCTTTTTTTTCGTTTTGCTGACCTACTAAAAAAACCCTAAAACACAGTACAAAAAAAAAAAATCTCCATTGCTGAGATATTTCCTTTTTCTTACCTTTCTGCTGATAAGAACTCTCAGTGTTTCTGGATAAGAAGAGATATTTTATTGTCTCCTGCAAAGATATAAGAGAAGAGAGGGAAAAAAAACAATGCCTTTTGTTAGAAAGGAAAGAAAGTGCAATTTGAAGAGCAATTGTAATAGACAGTATTGCTGAAGGCAAGCAGAAGCTAAGAAGTAAGCGTTTTAGAATATTATCCTTCCTTAACATTTTGATAAAGTTCCTGAAAATGGGAGCCACTTTTGCCTCTGCAGCACTTTAATTTCCTATAATCATCTCTGATGGAACAGATGATACACACAGAGTTACCCCAGGTATTGTTTAAGTGGGGACTGAATTACTTTTATACTATCACTAAATGATTGAAAAAAGGGAAGCAAAACACGTTTTCAGGATCACTCTGCTTCCATGCTGCAAGCCCAGCATAGTGATGCTCTCACTAATTCTGTTTAAACTGCATTCCAGAAGTATTCACAAGTCATTTTTTTTAAAACCATTAAAAAGAATGTACAAGCAACATAGTGTGGAAAGCAGAGGCAATGTTCATTATCAGGCCCAGAAGAAAAGGATGCATTGAAGAGAAAAACTCACAAACTACAAGACTTTGAGGAATTTGCTAGTTATCTTTTCCACTTGGGTGACTTTAGGCTTCGCTCCCAAATTGAAACACCATTTTCTGAACAATAATACTATACATTTTTTTGACATCACAAAAGAATGCTTTTAAGGCATAAAAAATGTATTTCCCTTATGTAATCAAAACCAAAACTCTATAAATTATAATGCTACATACAGTCCAATTCCTCCATTCAATGTATTTAAATGGTACGTGCTGATTAAGCTCTTAGTCATTTATGTTAAATGTCTAATGAAAAGCTTTTTGAATCTGGTTTAACCCATATTAAATGCCCTAGTGGTGTCCCTGGAATTTAAAAAAAAAAAAAAAAAAAAAAGGAAAAAAAAAAAAAAAAAAAAAAAAAAAATCCTTTTCTTTTTNNNNGAAAAAAAAAGAAAATTAATCCTATTCTTTGTTCCCTTTATACATTTTAATAAATTATACTGCATCTTCCTAATGCATTTATGTCTCAGACAAAATGCCAAATGGTCTGATCCTTTCAACAAAAAGCCAGGGAACAAATTTGCACATTAAAATGTAGAGTGATTCAAGAATTCAAGGTGAAGTGTTTTCCAAAAGATGATGTTTTTTCTATGTTTCTTAATAAAACTGCATGATGATTTCTGTTTTTTGTGTAAGCAGGCTCTGTTGAAAGTTTGCTGAGTTTATACTTTCTTCTTTCTTTCACTTTCAACAGCTTAACAGAATAAACATAATTTTCAAAATGCACTGGATCCCAGAGCATAATATGTCATACAAGGTGTTCAGTAAACTGGCAGTAAAGAGAACAATAGATAATCCAAGTAAATTCAGAATAACCAACATGTCCTCTTCATGTTTCATTTACATAGAACCATGGAGATTCAGCATTGGATCCAAAATCCAGAGTTTACCTTTAGTACTTCCAGGTCCAAGCTCAAATCACATGGCCAGAGAACTCTTAAGTGATGTTTATCAATATTGTTTTTAAAAATCTTTAGGGATGGACATTCCTCAACCTCCATAAGACATTCCTCAACATCAAATAAGACATTTTCTCTCTCTTTTATCTTTAAAATAAATAAAAATATAGCAGATTTTCATTGATGTCTCTGTTATACAGAATAATTTTTTTTTCTAGTTGCAGAATCAGCTGACTTTTTCATGCCTTTCCCCAAGAACATAAAAAACAGTCAGTTAATATAGTATACAACAGTGTTTCTTCCTCTGAAAATGGTCTCCTCAGTTTGGTTCTACATTTAGAAGACTTGCAAATTTTTTAATTTGCAAAAATTAAACCCAAAAACTTTAACATTGAGAGTTTTGTGATCCAAATTTAAAATCTAGTCAAGGAAATGTTCCTCTACATTTTAGGCAGTCTTTAATCAGAATAATCTCAACAACAACAACAACAACAACAATAATATAAATACCTCTAAAAGAAAATTAAATAAGAAATAGAAGTACTCATAATAACAGAGTCCAAGATATGGGACATGGAGTGTGACTAATA
>VWYP01011687.1:1349-50957 GCA_013400435.1 Pycnonotus jocosus
TTTTTTTGGGTTTTTTTTTTTTTTTTTTGTATCTGAATGCTTTATTCTGCATGTGCTTATGGCAACATGACTTCTAAATTTACAGTATTGACAGTTCTCGAGGATAGAAGTTAGAATTCTTAAATTGCCTTTTACATCTCTTTTAATTGCATTTTGAACATTGGAATGTACACTAGAAGAGGAAAAAATGAAATATGTAGCTGTTTTCTTCTTTTATTATGTTTACAAAATGGGTATATAAATCTAGCTGTGGTTGTTAGATTTTAATGTGATGTGGAGACTATGAATTTTTCCTTGCTTAGAATAAAACCTGATATTGCGGCCTTGTTCACAGTAGCAAACTCAATTACTTTGAGTTGGAATGGAGCTCTGTTGCATTTGAAACTGTATGGTAAAATTCCCTGTGCATTGTGTTAAAACTAGCAGACTTTCTTTGCTCTAACAATAATGTCCACTAGTTTTTCTTTCATCCTTAAAAATATCTGGTAGACAATTAGTGTGGTTCACAGTAACAACACAAAAAGCCAGGAGTAAATTTTAGATCTTTCATTTGTGACTTTTTATCGGAGGGAGATGGGAGAAGTATGTAAACTGTAAAACTTTTCCACTAAATAATCCTTATCAAACTTTTTATGGCTTTACAAGTAGCTACTTTAATTCATGATGTAAACATCTCTTTAAACTTTGTATGAATAATGCTGTAGCAGTTTATTTGCCTTCTTTTATGATAATTCATCTTATTTCCTATTCACTGTGTCATACAGGTTCAAGCATTTTTTTCTATTCCTTGTGTATTTAAACTTGAAAGTTAAAATTGTTTATGTTTTTGTTCAGTATTCTAGTAACTAAAACACCTCCCTGTAAAAGTACCTAATAATTTTGTTGCACCAAATGAGCACCAATAGAGTTTCAAGGAAGGGAGAACATTCTAGGGAAGGGACAAAAGAGGCGAGGAGGCCAATGGGCCAACTGGGGGACTCGAACTGGGGTACATGTGTATAACAGACAAAGAACTCTGAGAGGAGACTCCTTTTCCTCACCCTGACCTGAAGGGACTTGTCTGACCTAGGGAACGTCCCTCGAAGGTAACATCCTGTATTCTGGTTTAGGAGTGTGAAACACGAGGTTCACTTTCTTAGTAAAATTTATAAGTTTAATAAAATAATAATAAAAAGAGACAATTAGGAGACAGGATAAGGCAAAATGGTATGGCAGGGTGCCTGGCATTCAGCCAAAAAATACACCCTAACTCAGAAAACACTTCTTTAAATGTATCAGTTTGTTACATATTTAAACGACCCTGATACATTATTCAAACATTCCTTTGAGCTTAGATATTCTCTTGGTTTCAACTCCCCCACCTGGCCCCATTTCACCAATTTAACATTTTATTACTCCTTGTAGATAAATCTCTTGGTGGTGCCTCTTGGTTGTCTCATGTCCCATTCTCTGATAACAGAGGATCAATAAATTCCTCCCCTGGAGCTCTGGTCACTGTCATCTTCATTTGGATAAGATAATCCAGGAATGCAAGGGGGAGTGAGGGTTCTGATTATCTTTCTATTCCCTGGTTTATACTTAAAAAGCAGTCTTTATTTTAATATCATGCTATAGCCTAAGAAATATAGATACTCATCATTCTAAGTTTCATTAATAGCAGAAATTAAAAGAAACTATATTAATACAGCAAAGTTTTTCAACATTATACATATAGTATTAATATATGTGAAAAGCCAATAACATAATGTGCATTTATAACAGGAGATGCACTGGCCTCCACAGTTCTAGACTTTCAGCTGAAGCTGTGTCTTTCCTGAAACAGGAAGGTCAGACTTCGTTTCAGTTTAATGCCTAGGTACAGCTAGTTGTACAGGTCTTTAAAAGTACTGTATAGTTACTATTTTGTATAACTTGAGCTTTAAATAAATTGATTTAAAAATTCTCCATCCTTCTGGGATTTTTGCTTATGATTATGGTCTTAGAGATATATTTTAAACAGTGGTCTAAACCTGACAAAACTAACCTTAAGTGAATTGTCAGTCAGTCTTGTAAAGCTGTTCTCAGACATCTCTCAATGAAGAATTAAAAATCAAAGATTATAAGGTGGCAGTCTACAAAAATAATAAATATTATTAGGAAAAGAAGTTCATATGGTTTAAAATGAACATGAGTCAGTAAAAGGATCAGTAGAAAGGACAGCAGAAGAAAGTAATGAAATACTGATCATTTTAATAAATGACAAGTTAGAAACAAAGTTGTTTCCCATTAAATACTTCATTTAGTTTTATGCTGTGTTGTGGAGCCACCTGACCTCTTGACACTGCTGTAATACAAATAGTAATGTACAGGTAATGAATGAATAAATAATTGAGCAATCTTTTTCAGCTGCCAGTTGAAGCCAGGATAGAAGTGACTAAGAAGGCTATTAAGGCAGTCAAACATCTCTCTGAGAAATCAAGAAAAAAACCTTCAGATAATGACACGAAAGATGCTGAAAACCCGTCTGCTGCTTATGAAGAAACACTGAATCATTTGCAACAATCTCTTGCTCATCTGGAAACACTCACTCACAGTTTTATCACTTATTTGAAAAGCAGTGAGCAGGTAATGATTACTGATCAAGTGCTTGCTTTGAGTGTTACTATGACTAGCAGTGATAGACATCAATCTTCTGTCATATTTTATTAATGTTTTCTACCTTTGCTTTTGTTGACCTGGGTTTTGAAAATTCAATTCCATCAGTCTTTTCTTTTTCTCAGTATGTGTTAATTCTCAGCAGAAAGGAAGACTGATACAGCCTTGTAAATAAGGAGTACACTGATTAGTGTTCCAAAATCTATCTGTTCACAGGATACACTACAGAAGTATGGCTATTTATATGATCTGTCAAGGTCAGAGAAAGAAAAAATCCATGAGCAAGCAGTAGCCATGTGTATGGATGGTCAGCCCCTGCACATGGTGCAGCAGTTGTTACAAGTGGCTGTTGGAGATCTAGGCCTTTCTCCCCAGGATATTGTCCAATGTGCTATTAAAAAAATTGTAGGTATATTAAGGTAAGCACGCTTCCTTAATTAAGCACTAAAATCTTTCTTCTGGATTTTTGGAAGGGTTTTTTTTAGGTGGTTGAGTATGTGTGTTGGTTTGTTGTGATTTTTGGTTGGTTGGTTGGTTTATTTGCAGTGAATATTTGTTTTCTTTTAATGTCAGAATTTTGCAGTAACAGTTCTTTCATTATGCTTCTGTTTACCTTTAATTTCATATTTAATTATATGTTTATGAGTAGGGGGAGCCTGAGCAATTTCAGCAAAGTAAGACAGAGCTTATCCTGCTCACTGGTGCTTTTCAGGTAAAGGCATTGGCTTTACAGGATTGTTCCATTATGTGTATGTGCCCTTGTGAGTTTTTGTAACATTTACAACAGCACGTAATTCTTCCTTCTTAAACAGAGTTAAAAGGCATGTTTATTGGAAAATGGTAACTCAGGCAGGCATTTGGGCAGCAGAGGTCTAGTTAGAGCTTCTGCCACAACGTGTCCTACCAGAAGTTGTACAATTTCCATCTTTGGAAAAAATTACTGAGCCATTTCTGGGAGCTGGGGTTTTTTGTGCTGGTTGGTTTGTTTCATTAGAAATATTTAATTGCCCCTCTTTTTTTAAGGGGGCACAGGGAAGTAGGGGAGGATAATTTTGTATTATCCTTTATAAATTGAACAGATACTTCTCATTTAACTGTTCATACAAAACTCTCTTCTGAAGTATTTCTATTTCAAAGAGATATATGCAACAAGCATGAAAGACTGTTCTGCTGTTAGATGTCTGGTAAGCACTGTTTAGCACTTCTGAGACCATTTTAGAGAGAGAAAACTTTGAGAATTTATCCTGTTTTTCTGCATGCAGAAGAATTATATGGGCATGATGATCTGAATGCACACACCAGGGATTGGAAAACAAGTCTAGCATGGAAAATTTTCTATGGCTCTATTTTTTTTTCAGCACATATGTATATATTACAGCAGATTGAAGTGCCCCAGATGAAAAGAAGGCAGCCTGTCAAATTGTTTGCAGTCCTCTTTGGCAGAAAATTGATTTCTCCTGTCACTCAGTTTAAGAGTGTTCACAGCATCCTCAATGATGATAGAGCTTTTGCACAGCAACATAACTAATACAGTCTTTCTTGTCTGGGTTCGTCCATTTGAAGAAGAATAATTTAGCTTTTGATAATAACTGTCCTGCTGTTCCTGACTAGCAATGTGATGTATCTGGATACAAAGCTCACAAAGTCCAGTTATTTGGACTATAATGAATCTCATTAACATGCAGAGGATGAGAAACCTATCAAAATTCTCCTTTCTACTCTGCTTCTTATCAACACTTTTCTGTGCACTGAATTACTTGTTCTTTATATGCATTGCAAGGCCGGAATGGCTGCCAGCTGATTTAAAGTTCTGGGACAATGACCATCTCCAGTAACTCCTATGCAGCACTTCACTGGAAGGAGGGGAATGACTGTCTCATAGAGAAAACTGTAGTGCCAAAGATGGGCAAATGAGTTGGAAGTTTCAATGTGATGTGACCTAATGTGGTCAGTAGAAATATTCCACTCCCCCTCTGCTGCTTTTTTGGGAAAAGAAGAGAAAGATAATTTCATGTCGTTCTGAACTCTGGAAAGTTTGTCTGCTACAATGATAAAGAGCATGAAATGAAAACTTAGCATAAGACAGAATAGAAAATACAAACCAAAATGTTTTAGCAACTATGGTTACCTGATTAGTCTTACCTAAGACTCAATTTAATTCCTTGCCAAAGATCACTGACATGATGGATAGGAAACATTCCAGGATCCAGGGCTGCAGACATGTCCATGGTTGATCAGTCAGGAAAGACAGTTTGTCTGGTGAAGACTTTATGGTCTCCTTCACCTGCTGCTGCTAGAGTTCTTCTCTTAGATGTCCACAGGGATATCGTTTCATGGAATTTTGAACACATTCACCAGACAGTGAGTAGGAAAGGTTTGGTGAAATTCTGAGTTCCTTGTTAAATGCCCAGTATTTTCTGAAGAAGGTAAATCCAGGTTTGTTAGAAAGAGTAGCTACATTAGCAGGGGAAAAAAAATTCAGATTTTTTATTACCTCATCTCATGTGAGCAGGGGTCATACAGAGCAATTTTGAAACTTGTATATAATGATTTTGTAGTATTTTAGATGGAAGTGATGGTTTGCCATTAAGACATTTTTCCCCAGCTTTGAACAAACACACTGTCAGTATGTTATTTCCTTATTTTCCTCATATTTAAATATGACAAAGCACAATCAGAAAGAAGAAAAATAAAGCTAGAGTATTTTCAATGAATGCAGTAATTAGGTTAAAAAATTTAGATAAAGTTAATTTATTCTTCCAAGTGTTCTTTGTACTTTATTCTGTTTGAGGAATGTGATGAAATATGCATCACTTTTTCTGACACTGAACTGAAATCAAAATAAGCCTTTATCTGTGTAATTATAGCAAGCTCATACCTAGGAGTTTTGAGGTGAACACTGAATCATGTTCTGTTGTTTAAAACATGCATTAAATAGCATATAATCTGTGTGGAAGACTAATCCTTCATTAATTATATTTGTTTCTGTTAGTAGCTGCTTATTTTTAATCATTAATTATTAAGAAAAGAACAAGGCAGCAATCTGTGGAAACTTGACAGGATTATTTGTCTCAGGAGCTGTCATCTCTTTTTAGTTCCTCTAATCATTAAGCAGTAAAATCAGTATTAAGCTTAAAAAATTGCTAGCTTTCAGTCTTTCAAGATTTTTAAAATATTTCCTTATTTTAGAAAACTGCAGCTTACTGCTTAGATTAACCTTTTTTCCTCCTTTCCTTGTGCTTGGTAGAAGACATCTGTCTGTGTCTGACAAACTTGAAGCTTCCTGTAAATGTTCATACGTCTGTTGTTCTTGAAAGTCGGCTTCACAGATGTATTGTCAGAAACAGGGATTTTTTGTTTTCAGGAATGCCCATTAGCTTTTGCAGATACGTTTCTTTTGACCCATTTTGGTTTGAGTTGGGTTGGTTTGTTTGGGTTGTTTGTTTGTTTGTTTGGGGGGGGTTTGTTTTGTTTTAGGGGTTTTAAGAGGAGCTCAGAGCCTGCTTGTGACAAGAGCTAGCAACTTTCATTTCTGATTAGAGAGATTAGGGTTTTTTGAAGAGCAAGGGCTGGGACTGTCCAGAACTGATCTCTAAACTGAAGATATCCAAAATACAAGGTTTGCTGGTTGGTTGGTCTCCTTTGATATGGTAGTTGTTCATGTACACTAAAAATAAGTAAGTGCAAGTAAAGCATAAAAAATTAGCTTTCTGTACACTGTACAATCATATAATAGTTTGGGTTGGAAGAAACCTTTAAAGGTTATCTAGTGCAACACCCCTACAATGAGCAGGGACATCTTCACCTAGGTCAGGTCACTCAGAGCCCATCCAATCTGGCCTTGAATGTTTCCAGCAAAGGGGCATCCACCACCTCTCCAGACAACTTGTGCCAGTGTCTCACCAGCTCACTGTAAAAAATTCCTTTCCTTCATGGAGTCTGAATCATGGAGTCTGACTCATCTGTCACCATTTTTCTCATAATCCCCCTTCAAATATTGAAGGGCTGCAAATGTCCTGTTTGTTTCTATTTCAATACTCATTCTCTTTTTAGTGTGCAAGTTTTATAAGTATTCCAGTTTCCTTTTGATATGCCATGTTAATGCCCTTTGTAGGTATATTTTTATTACAAACTTAATTGAAAAAAAGGGTACAAAAATGGAAAATTTAAATCTGGCCTGTAAACAAATCACTAACAAAATGGCTTGTAAAAAGAGTATTGATGAAGTGTCTTATATCTGTCTTCATTTTAGGGACATACAATTTTTTTTTTGGCTTTTTATGTTTTTAAAGGAAATTGAAATCATCTCCTAATGTATGTAGCCAGTTGCATAAAATGCTTACTTAAATGCTGGTCTGCTTTTTACCATTTCTACACTGCTGCCCTAAAGGTATTTTTTTCTTTTCTTTTCCATAAACAGAGCATTCAGTTCTGTAATGTCTCTTTTCTGTGGTTTTGTTTTTTTTTTTTTTTTTAATTTTAGTATTTTAAATTTTTTTTGTCATCTGAGAATGAATTTTTTTGTGTGTTTTGGTAAAAATGGATTTTATCTTTTGAAAACATATCATGTCTCTGAGAGTTTAAAACCCTGAATATTTCTATATATTCTGTAGTATAAATTACAATATTATTGTTTGCAAATATTCTGAAGATGTTTAGAAAAATATCTAGATTTTAGCTTCACTCTTAAAGAAAGTTATTTAGGTACCATACACTGGTACTAAGAATAGCATTTCTGTCAGTCATATGTACAGTATTTTTTGAGAAAAAACCAGTGGCAACAGCCTTCTACTCCTATTTCAAATTTTAGGAGTGCAACCTAATAATATAAAATAAGTATGCTAAATTTTCATCATGCAGCAAATCATCTTGCGTCTATTCTGAATAGAGTCATATTGATTTTTTAATCCAGTGTTCACTGGAGTGCTGGCCACTTACTAAGATAAAAATAGGAAAGATGAAAATTCTGAATGCAGGAAGACATTAAAGGTTACAAAGATTTAGGTCTCTATGCTGTATGATATAATCATTGTCTAGGAAATAATATTTATCTTACTGATGTAATAAATGACAAAATTGCAAGTATTCTCTAACTCTTGACAAAACATACTTTGGAATATCACAGTTATTTTTGCACATTACTATCGGCTGTGTGGTATTTTTGCTTTAGATAGAACAGTCAAAGTAGTCTGGGCATGTGTTTGTTATTGGTAAGAGCAAATCTAGGAAGAGACTGACATTTTTAGTAGCAAAAGAGCTTTGATATAATGATGAACTATTTGGAAAATACACTTTTTCTCTGGGTTTTTTGAATTATCTGCAGTCAGACAGCTTGGTAACTACTTGCCTTTTTTCTCTTTAATGCAGCTTTGACAAAGTCAGACAGGCAGAGCTGTCTGTCCAGTTCACGCAGGCCTCATTGCTGCTGCAGTGGCTTCCATGGGGAGACACTCTGTGTTGTGTTGTGTACCAGGGCAAAATCTTTCCCTCTGTCAGCACCAAGTCTGTTTAATGGAACCCTGGCTAAAAACGTCACTTTCACAGAGATAGAGCAAAGCTTGCTTTCCTACCAGAGTGACTTTGGGTTGTTTGTTTCTTTGGTTTTTTACCCAATTTTTACAACTTTTTAACCTCCAAAAGAAAACTGTATTTTAACTGGAATGTTGGATGGGAGTGATGGACATTCCTCTGTTCCACACATGCACTGAGGCTGCTGTTCCCATGGTGGCTTGACCCCAGAGAAATCAGCAGATAGGATACTACTGACTCAGCCTACAGTTGAGCTAATTTAAGCCAACAGAGATATTGCAAGAGGATTTGGTCAGAAAAGATGGTGACATTTATGTATAACTTTAGGTTTGTTTAGTTCATGTTGATCTTTAAGGTAGTGAGATTACAAGTGAATATTCTGCTGATCTAATTAATCTGTGTTAGAAGCACTAAACTTTGACTATACTTTTCCTTTCAAGTTTCATATAAGAGTTTTAGTATTTTTCTCCCACTCTTGTTGCTTTTTTCCATTGCTCTGACATAAAAATAAAGGTACTAGTTAAGAAGTGAAAATGGAAAATTCTTATAATTATTAACAATTCATATAAATCTTAGAGATGCATAAAATGAGATATAACATTAAGGACGATTTTAATAGTAACTGTCTTCCCTTAATAGTGGAAATGGTGACTCATCTACAACAGAGAAAGATCCCCTTGAAATCCTCGAAGGTATAATTTCTGCAGTGCGTGCAAGCGTTGAAAAAGGGTAAGAGTTTCCTGTATGGATTCTTTGGGTAAGACTTTGAAAGATGCTTGTCATGAAAGCTCTGAAGGTACAATACTGAATATGGATTATTTTTCTTCATGGATATATATAATGGGTTTGCACCTAATTTTCTAAGACTTTATTCCGGAACAAGTGATCATTTTTCATCTTCAAAATCTGAACCCTGAGAGAAGCCTTTACTTGATCATTTGGAAGAAAGCACTGAACCTAAAATTTAGATAACTGTGTATTATAGTGAAATGAGAAAATGTTTTTTCAGCTATGACTCCTGCAGATTGTATATCTACCAGGAGCCTGTCACTGTTTTTGTTTTAATTTAGTTGATAACTTGCAAATAATAATGATTTACTTTCAGATATCTGAATTTAGATATCTGAGTTTGTCCATATTTGTAAGGTATAGAGCAGAAACACTCCCCAAGCATTTCCCATATGTTATATGATGCTTCACCACGTATTTTCTCAAACTCTTTTGGGAGTGTCCTTATTTCCGATCACATAATGGCCTGTATGTCTCTCTGACATTTTCCATTTCACTCCCTGTAAAGACAAGGAAGAAACAAACAAACAAACAAAATCATCTTTTTTTCCTCCAGATGTACAAGCAAAGAATTCATGTATTATAATGATAATAAAACCCCATACTTTTTGGTAGCCACACAAAAACAGTTACACTATTTTTTTTTGAGGCTTCTCCAGTGCAATTAAACTAGTTGCATGTTGGATACTGAAGTAGACTGAATTGATGTAAAAAATTGCAGTAAATATTTGCAGTATTCTAAGATATAATGGATGAGTTGCTACTGTTTTATTCTGAGATGCACTTTCTGGAGTCTTTTATTTGTATACTTCATGAATATTTAACTGCTGAAACAATAAGCTGGAGTGAAAGTACTTATGATGGCAAGAGATTGTTTATATTCCTTTAAATACTTACTTATTACCTTAAAACTCAGCCACTCAATTTACAAAACAGAAATATTTTCCTCAGGAAAGCATGTATTAGCAACAAGTACAAGCTCTACAAACTCTTGAAATATTCCAGCAAGTCCCTTTAATTCCCAAACTTCCAATTTACAGTTTGAATGCCACCTGTTCAACAAAGGAATGTCTAATTCAGCTGGAGTTCTGAGGTAACAGCATCATTCAGACAATATAAAGCTTAAGTAAAATTGAAATACTTAAAAATGAAAATTAAAACCTCAGATGTCAATCTTTATTATTTCATAGCTCCAAGACAGATTAACTTGGTATTTTCTGTCTCATATTACTTTCCCGTCTGTCTTGTTAAGACAAAGAAGGGAACATTAGTTACAAATCACATTCCACCAGGAGCCACTTGCTTGGCTTCTTTTTTTTAAGAAAAAAATTTGCTTGAGATTAAAATATTACTGAAAGTTAAAACAACATTTACTGATTTGGTATCTCTTAGTTTATAGCCTCTGAGGGACATCACAGATTATTCTGTCTCCACCTGTGAACTGATTGGTCAGTCCATGGTGATCTGTGAACTGTGAATGGTTCCACAGAGTTAGAATATATTTGATACAATTCACTTTCTGAATCAAATTATATACTTTAAAGTTTTTATAATTAACAAAGGCTGACCCCAGAGTTTAGGGAGTTTAGCATTTCTCTTTTTTTCTTTCTAAAGATTTTGGGCATTTTGCAAACATCATCATGATAAGAACTTAAAATGATCAAGCAGGCTGGAGATGCTACAGGAAAAAAAAAGATAGGGCTAGAGCTGCCACCAGGAGAAAATAATTTATGTGTGTGGAATGGAAAAGAAAGGGCTTGTAAAGGAAGAAAAGGAGCGCAGGGTGACAGTATGAATAAGTATTCAGAGATAAAAATGTCCTACTAAAAATGCAAGCATTCAAGCTGGTTTTCCATAAAGTCAGATGGTGTGGTAGTGCAGGCAGGCATCAGTCAGGCCCAGACACTATGAAAAGACTTGGATTTGCAGATGCTGAAACCCAGCACCATTGTATGGTACCAGGGTGGTTTGTGGGAGAATATGCAAGTGTGCAGATGGATTCCTATGGTATTGCATGGCTATTTAAAGTCCAGAAAAAGTTCTTACAGCACACAGCTTTGGGCTCCTGATTTACAAGGGCCAGTTTCCCTGCAGCCTCACAGAGTCTCAGATCTTCCATTTCCTGGTGTTACATATTTCTTACATATTGAATGTGCTTGTTAAGTTTTCAAAATGCATGTAGTATTTTCATTAGGATTATCACCTGAGACTGTTTAACACAGTATTGTTTAATTACAGGGAGAAAATAGTTTCTTCAGATGACCTTCTGGAGTGGTTGAGACCTTTCTGTGGTGATGACTCCCTAGCAGTGAAGCCTCGCATCAGGGTGTTGCAGGTTCTGGAGCAAGCCTTCCATCTCAGTGATGAGGATAGCAAGCTTCTTGTGTGCTTCAGGACACAAGCTGTTCTCAGAGCTTGCTGGCCTGAAACAAAGGTATTTATACTGATGGCTGCAAATCACAATTTTTTTTTATGTGAGGATTACATGATGAAAAGCTAGTCTGCAGTATGTAGTTGTGATGCATCCTGTTGTCTGGAAACTAATCCTACTTTCCTTTTCTGATACATTCTGATTATTCGAAAAACAAAGTTACCTAAGGGTAAGGAACTTCTCTGATTTTTTAGGATCAGGATTAATACTGAACTTGATGGAAAGCTAGTGATTTTTCTCCATCTCAAATATTGATTTTGATGGTTTTGTACATTCTTTCTTTTCTGACCATTTTTTTCTTCCAATTTTATCTTCTCTCTTTATCTTCCACTTGGTGTCACATTTTACTCAGAATTAGAATGATAATTACTGGCCACTGACTGGTTTTTTTTCCTGAGCTTTTAAATATTTTTGCATGAATGTGTAGCAGTTTTGAAATCATATGAATAGCTCTTGCTGCACATAGAATTGTTCAGAAACAAAGTTACTGTTTGTTCATTTTTTAAGTGCGTCCCCCTATGCCAAGACCTTACAGAACAAAAATAGAGTATTTCTAATAGTTCCTCCAAAAGTCTATGAACAAACCCACTTTATATTCATATAAAACAAAAGCAATATCTCAGTTTTGACTTGCTGTTCTAAATTCATCCAAGGGAACAATCCTAATAAAAATCTTGAAAAGAAAGTACTTATCTCTTGGTTTCTTTGGAAATTACTTTTCCTCTTGTATTTGCAGTAATACCAGCATTTAACTCCTCACCTGTTATTCAGGTGTCTGTGATTGGATTCTTCATCTTCAGTTCAATCCTTTGTCAGTATTTGTGTTACCTGTGACCTGCTTTTCCAATTCAAAATCATCTCCAATTATAAAATGTTCAACTAGAGTATGTCTTAAGAAAAAAGTTACGGGTAGATAACAGCTTTCAGCAATGTTTGTAGAAGATAGAAAACCTGTATTTGACAGAAACTTTATGAGACTTATTACACTTGTGATTTTACTTTAAATATTTATCAAACTTTTATTTTCTCCCATAATCTTGTAAATCAAAATATATGTAACTTTGCAAAAAGAAACACCCATCCATTTGGTTACAAGCCCAAATTTTAGGACTTAATTGAATGCATTTCACAGGCTACTGACTCATGTGTAGCTCCCTGCCCACCAGAACCCCCAGGGCTTCCTCTGCAGAGCTGAGACAGCCACAGCTGTACTGTCCCCACCTGTGCTGTTCTAGGTGCAGCACAGCTGTTAAACCTTGTGTGAATTTTGCTGGCTTAGTCTTCCAGCCTGCTTAGGCCTCTCCATATAATCAGTTACTTTCTGTTTCCTGAAGGGATTTTTAGAACACTCCTAGTTTCAAGCAGGAAAACCTGGTTTTCTTTTTGTGAGGGAAGAAGTTTTTACTGACTGAGCAACAGTTCATCTGCTCATATCACAGAGCTGCTGATCACTTCAGTGCTTTACACTTTTGCTGATGAGTAAGCAAGTAGTACAAGAAGACATGTAATAAGCTTGAGTAATGCACTAGATAAGCTCAGAGATAACCGTATGAAAATATGTGCACAACACCATAATACTAATTTCTCTGTATATACTATTTGTTATTTAGCTAAGTGTAGAAATAGCTTTCATGCTTAACAATAGTTAAAACGGTGTTTAAATGTAAAAACATTAAAATCACTGTTTATGGACCCCAATTTCTGCTACAGAGTGCAATTATGAGTCCTATTGGAAATATGAAAAATTATTCTCATTTTCATGTCAGCTGAAGCTCAGTGTGGTTGATAAGAACCCTTTCTTTTCTTCAAGTATTTTGTGCTAGATAAACCAATGTGTTATTTAGACAGAAGAGTCATGTTGGTGTGTCCATTAGATATTGAAATTGAGAGTTCTTCATAAATGTCCAAGAAAACAAATAAGTGATCTTAGATGCATACTATTTATTTTGGATTTTTTTCCTCTTTTAGTCAGCTGATGTCAAGTGCTAGTCTACAAACTGATACTAGAAAAGCAAGTGATGGTCTTGTTTGAGTATTAAGTTTGCATATTTTGTGAATTAACAAACAAGCAAAATATCATAAAATAGCAGATTGAAAACGATACATTTCCCGGTCCTTCAGGTATGTTAATGGAACAAGAGCACTGCAGAAGTCAGTGTTCCTACGGCTGCTGAAAAGCAAAGAGAGATTTCTCTATCAGCTTTGCTAGAGCATTACAGTTAAGACGCAATTTTCTTGTGCAGGTTCACGCTTCAGGTGCAAAGACTTTTAAAAGCAACCCTGTTTTACAGGAGGGAGTATTGAAGGACAACCTAAAAGTTTAATCAGGTTGCTGAGTAATCCTGGATGAAGAAGTAGACAGAAGGAATCTCATCTTTCAAACTGTGTCAGTCTGCCTGCCTTGTCTGTAGACATCACTTTCTCTAACATCACTATACCTTTATTAATTTGGTCATCATTTTTCATCCAGCAAAACAAGTAAATAAAAAAACCCCACATTTAAAGTAAGTGGGGAGGAGAAGGGGCTGTGGATTGAATGCTGATTTTAGATTTTACAGGAATGTGTTTAGAGTTGTTGGTTTTCAGGGTTTTTAAATGAACTTTAAATTGCAAATAGGTCAAAAGTGTATTCATTATCTTCCTTCCAGATTGTTGTGTTATTACTTGCTTGGCATTTCTTACATGGTTTTAGGGGATCCCTCTGTTCCTATGCCATTCCTTGACACAAAAAGGGACAACAGATATTATAAAGTGTGAATGTGGATTTCTATTTAATAAAGATAATTTTAATGATATTGCAGTGTTCAATTACCAGAAAACGTGTGAAAGCCACCCTCAGTGTGTCTACTAATCCTCTTAGACAGACTTTGCATACATCAAGGAGGGACTTAATATTTAATTATGCTCTAGGTGCTATAAGTAGTGGCCCCACAAATCAATGTGCTGGGAAACAGGCCAGCTCTTACAAAATTAAAAATGTACTTTATGGAAGCAGCTACCTATCAAACACTCAGAAACACAGTGATTTCCAGTTCTCTAATGATTAGTTAACAAAATTAAATATTCAGGGGTCCTCATTTTTCAAAGGCTTGAGAGTCTTTAATTCACATTCCAGTAGCATCCCACACTATGGAGGAGGAGGAGGCATGCCTTGTTTTAATCCCCTTGATGAATTTTATCTGAGCTCTTCAGGTTCTGTAATTTTCTGGTTAACTGGTGCATGAAAAATACGAGTCAAAATACTGACATTTTATATATATTAAAAAATGTTGGAGGGAGAAAAAAGACATAGTTTAGAATGTTGGTATCGAAATTTATCTTTATTCATCTAAGATGGGAAATCCATTTCTTTTCAGGTAATATATAAAATATAGCGTGTAATGACTCAGTAGTGTCTAACAAGGCTGAAGTGTCAGCTAACAGGTTATGTGTGTGTGTGTGTGTATAGCTGTTCAGCTCAGTGACCAGTTACAAGGCACAGGTTACACAAATGAGTTGGGGTTTGTCCCAAGAAGTTACAGTGGCACTAGCAAAGCTTCTGTAAGTAAACCAAGGCTTACTTTAAGATGCAAAGTTATTCATTGTGAAGCTTCTACAAGACACACCTTTTCTTAAAAGGATTGTTTCATTATTATGCAAATGCAAAATGTAATTACTACTTGCATGCTACTTAAATGCAAATAGCTTTGTCATTTAGAGAAGGTAATCTCATTTAGCCTTCCCCCTCATATTGTTATGTTGTGGTTTTTTTCATGATCTTGGGGTATAGAGAGCTGCTAAGGGCTAAATGTTTTTGAAAATTGGAAAGGATGTCTATTAAGGATTTAAAATTGTAACTTTGGGCACTTCTCTTATTAATTTTTTTTCTAAAGTTTAGCTTTGAAAATTTTGACAGATTAATTGGTGTTGTGTGTGTGGGATGTGCAGAACACATTTTCCTTTCTTCCTGCCTGTATGGCAGTTGATGTGTGGCATATGCAAACTTGTGTCCCAGCAACCTTGGGCTGTGCTGACTTTCTGAGAACTTGGAGTGACTGTCAAGACTCCATTGCTGCATTGTTCCTCTTTTCCCTGTTAATGAAAAACATGTATCTGATGTTTCTTCATACTAGTTCGTTAAGAATGGTCTCAATGAGAATGTCAATTGTCAGTGATTTTCAGCTTTTTCCCATTTCCTCTTTTCATGTCAGAGATTTAAACATGAGAAGTCATTTTGCTGAAGCCATTTATCAGGTAACAACGACCCGTATTTAGCTTGATCTGGCAAAATACAAGTGAACGAGATTTATCTGTTTCATCCTCAGTCATCTTTTATTTGTGAAAAATGCTTAATTAGAAGAAAGATTTATGTTCATATCATCTCTTAGTAAATTTGTTATGAAGTTGTTTATAATTCTAGAGACATTGTTTCTCTACTGGTAATGCATAAAAATTAAGCTTAAGAAATTTAATTTAAGTTTTAATTAATATTTTAAAATACTGATTTCCATTCCTTGAAGATGCAATTTATCCATATGAAAACATGTGAAATTTTTTTTCAGAGAACGTAAATTGTAGTGTGTGTGATTAATTAAGTACTTTTAGATGCAAATGAAATATTTTCCATTAACTACACGAGTATAGCAGATAAGACAAAGTGGAGAGAAAAGCAGTGTAGCGTGAGTGCAGAGAAGTTTTGAATCGAGCCCTGGGCAGTGCAGGGCTCTGTGACCACTAGCAGTTTCTTCAGAGGAAGATAAGAATGCTTTGGAGTGGATTCATGGGGGATCATTCACTTTCTCTAATAGGTCTTTTGTAATGAAGGTATAAATGCAAAATGATTGAAACAGCATATATTCGGTTTTGATCCCAGTTTCAGAAAAATTAAGAGCTTATTAGTGATATAATTTTATAATTAGGGATAATCAGACTTCTGTTACTGTGTTTCAAATAAATTGGTGGATAAACTGTGATTGAATCTTGGATATCTCTTGCTAAATTTCCAGCATTAATACACACCATGCATCACTGAGCACAAAACATGCTGAAACTTTGTGAGGGATGCCATCCAGAGGGACCTGGACAAGCTCAAAAAGTGAGCCCATGGAAATCTCATGAGTTTCAACAACAACAAGTGCTGGTGCTGCACCTGGACCGAGGCAACCCCCAGTATCAATCCAGGCTGGGGGATGAACAGATCCAGAGCAGCCTGACTGAGGAGGACTTGGGGCTGCTGTGGGTGAGAGGCTGGACGTGACCCAGCCATGTGTCCTGGCAGCCCAGAAAGCCAAACGTGTCCGGGGCTGCATCCAAAGCTCTGTGGGCAGCAGGGTAGGGGGTTCTGCCCCTCTGCTCTGCTCTGGTGAGACCCCACCTGCAGGGCTGCATCAGCTCTGGAGTCTCCATGAGCAGAAGGCTGTCAACCTATTGGAGCGAGTCCAGAGGAGGCCACCAAGATGATTTGAGGGATGGAGCATCTCTCTTGTGAGGAAAGGTTGAGAGAGTTGTGATTGTTCAGCTTGGAAAAGAGAAGGCTCTGGGATGACCTAACTGTGGTCTTCCAGCACCTGAAGGGAGCCACCAAAATAGATGGAAGACTTTTTACAAGAGCCTGAAGTGACAGGACAAGGGGAATGGCTTCAAATGGGAAGAGAGTAGGTTTAAAGTAGAAGAAAAATCTTTACTATGGGGGTGGTGAGGCAGAGGAACAGGTTGCCCATAGAAGTTGTGGATGCTCCATCGCTGGGAGTGTTTCAGGGCCAGGTTGGAAGGGACTAGTAACCGGTCTAGTGGAAGGTGTCCCTGCCTCTGGCAGAGGAGTTGGAACTGGATGATCTCTCAGGTCCATTCCAGCCCAAACCATTCTGTGTTTCTATGACTTAACCTTTTAATGTGATTTGTTATGTTCTGTGGGTTTTTAGAGTATTAAAATCCAGAAAATTAAATTCTCTATTCAGTATAGTTTTTCCCTTATTCTGTTGTTTACTCTCAGTAACCAATTCCAGTCACACCACCTCCTCCTTTTTACAGCTTTTGTCTCTTTAACTATCCTCTCCTCTATCTCAGAGCCCACTGTGATATATAGTAGACCTCCTGAGAAGGGTAATTGGAGAAGTGAGTATGCTGTCCTTGTGGAAATTAACAGTCCATGGTTATGCATCCCAACACTTCGATTGCTCTCTTGACTTCATCTGTACATCAACCAGAGGTCTCTGGATTTCATTCAGTGAGGCTGAGGTTACTGTTTTGACTTGATTAAGCTAATTTAGCATATTTTAAAATGAAGTAGTTTTACCATTGTTACATTTTATTTGCCATCATGTAGTTGTTAACTTACCCTAGACTTTTTTTTTTTTTTTGCCTGTTAGAGGTTTCTTTTGACATAAACTAGCCTTGACAATCATTTGTTTGCATTTTTGTCTGTTCAATGCTTGCAGTCTCCCCAAAACACAGTATATATAAACAAGGAAGCAGCCATAAACCCATGAGAAATTCTACATTTTTCCTTTACTATTTGATCATAAAATGGGGTGAGTTTTTTTGCATTTTTTGGGGTTTTTTTCCTCTTAGTTGATCAAGTTCTTCTGTGGTTTCTAGTCAGGAATGTTCTTCTAATCCCTTTGCAAATATAAGTAAATTGTAAAACTGGTTTTCTTTAGGCATTATTATGTTAGTATCTTAAATGTGTATTTTTTTATTAATAACTGTGACAGTAGGTGCTTTTTTCCAAACAGTTTTCTTATTCCATCAGCCATCATGCTAGTTGACAATTCTTATTTAGAGGTCTGCAAACTCTTTGTCATCTGAGGGGCCTCACTCAGGTATTCTTAAAATAGTTCTTACTTTATAGAAATTTGTGATATTTCATGTTGATTGAGAGAGTGAGGGGTTCTTTTTCCACATTGCTGCTATTGTTACCCAGGGACCCAGCTATCAAGACTGTGACTGCTAGGACATCAACTACACCAAATTAAAAAGAAAACCACCAACTGCAGTGCTTCTGTAATGCCATTTGGTGTGACAGGTGTGTGATGCTGCCTACCCTATTGGGATTATTTTTATGGCTGCAACAGAGCTACTCATTTATTTCAGTTTTTACAGCTTAAATAATTTTGCAATAACCATCCACCTGGTATTTTAATTGCCCCTGGCCTAGGTCATAAATATGGATAAACAATAAAGGAATTTTTCATTAAAAATCTGCATTTCCTTTTTTTAACTGAAAAGAATAATACTGAAATATTATTTAAAATTGGAGTCGGCATCAACAACCTCTTGTTCCTGTGAGACAGTATCTTAGTTTAGTGTGAGTCCTTCTTTTTAGAAATACATCTTTTACTTTGGTAGTCTTGTCTGTCTGCAGGAAGATATTTTGGAAGTATTAATTCTGACAACGTTTCATTGACATGTAAACAGCTTTTAAAAGAATTTTGCTTTATTAGCAAGAATTGCAGACTTTGGTTATCAAGACAGCAGTTGTACATAGAGACAAATAGTGTGAGCTTGTAGATGCAGTGCTTCTTGATGGTAGTAATGATCAGCTGGGTAAATTAAAAACCATTTGTGTATGGTATGGAGGGAAATGGCTGATGCTGAATTAACAGCTTAAAAGAAGTATTTAAAGATTAAAATGTTGTCATTTCTAGGCATATCTTCCAATGCTGTTGTCTGCTCTATGTTATAGTATTTATATAATACGTAAATTCTGAACTACAAAACAGTGATGAGTGGTTGGTGCATACACAGCAGAGTACTTAACTTGTTTGTGAGTCCCTCATGTTGCACAGGTGTTAGGTTTAGCCATACATGCATCCAGATTTTTACATATTAACGTACCCCTTGTCAATACACAATTTAAATAAGTTTTTTAAATTTAGTCTGTTAGTCCTGTCTCTTTCACTTCCAGCTAGCTAGCTAGGAGTCTTTCAAATGCATCTCTTTTTTTGTTGTTTGTTTTCCCATTATTTGCCCTTATTCTCCCTACCAATATCTCTGTACAGTCCTCAGAGGTTTTCTCTGTGCTGAAATGTATTTGCAGATTAGGACATAGTCTCCTGCAGAATACAAATGAATGGATTTTATTTTCTGCACGAGTTATTCATTTTTATGCATTAGGCAACACATTTGTGTTTATTGAATCTATATGCAGTTCTTAGTGAGCTGCATATGAAGCAGATAAGGAATTAAACAATATATAAATCATTTCAGAAGAAAAAAGTTCTTGGGTATTTCTATAAGAACTCAACATGTGGCTGAGCCTAAGTTTGATTCATCACAACTAGGCTTCTTGTTGATTTGTTTTTTAACTTGAATCCCATAACTTGCTTATCTTGTACACTGGCTTTAATTTGAGCAGGATTTTGCCTGTGCTATTATGTGCATCTCTTTAGTTTCTGCATGCAGCAGACTTGCACATGTGCTCAGAATTCAGTAATAGTTTTAATATGTGAAGCCCAGCTCTTGGGAAAGCGCAAGAAAGCCTGATTTCAGAGTTCTTCCTCCTCTGGGATATAAGGCAATCACGAGTTGTGAACACTGAGTTTGTTCACGCAAAACCCTTGACTTCAGTTTTAATTTTGAATTGATTGCTCGAAGATTGTAGTTTTGATAGCAGACGCTTCCTTCAGGTCTGTCATACGCTGTTTGTGTGTTCCAGTCTAGGTCAGAGCAGCCACTGATCAATGAGTCCCACTTCTGGCCCTACACAGGACACCCCAAGAGTCACACAGTGTGCCTGAGAGCATTGTCCAAGCATTGCTGGTTTAGCAGTGTTTTTCAGGCTTGTGCTGTGACTGCTGCCCTGGGGAGCCTGTTTCAGTGCCCAAACACCCTCTGGAGGAAGAACCTTTTCCTAATATCCAACCTAAACCTCCCTAACAACAGTCCTTGGCATGTGGTTGGGGGTTTTTAATTTTTTGTTGGTTTTTGTGTGTTGTTTTTAAGTGACTGTTCCTTAATAAAGTTGCTTTGCATTAACTGGCATAACTCCCTAAGCATAGCTTCAAAAAAGCTGCTTTCAAGCAAGGGAATTTAACCTGCAGCAAACTGGATCATGTTATAGCTGTTGTGATTTTTCATTAAACAAGAGCTAAATCCTGTTGTAATTATACAGGAGCATTTTGTGAGGCTGTGGAAGTGTTTTTTAAAAGTTGCCATCTCCCAGCTATGACTTACTACCACATAAGTTTCCATTTACCAAAATGGGTTGAAATTTATCAAAATGTGAACTAGGGTAGATGGAGAAAGTAAGATCAGAACAGCCTACATAAAGCTGACAGGTTCCTTTGCCCTTGACTTTCTCCATACTGTGTGCCCTTGCTCATATGCTGATAGACCAGTGGCTGAACAATATGGTGGTTTTTTCTTCCAATCCTGTTACTGCTCTCCCCAGCCTGACCCTGTTGTGTCCAGGAGGATTTTACCCTCAATCAGAATTTACAAGTTGTTTAATTTCAATTTTTTAAAATAAACTCTGGTTTAGAAATGATGGGATGCCGGTAGTGTGTTGCTGATTATAGCACTTGTGAATTTGCCTTTATAAAGAAAAAGGGTTTACTGTTGCTCTGGCATGTGAAGATCATGAATAAGATTAATATGTGCTTGTAGTTTTGCATTGTTTCACAAGTATATAATGTGTCTAACATCAAGGCTGATGGGATTTCTAGCATCTTGAAACAGTTTGAAGAGAATGAAATAAATAATAGCCTTTAAAAGCTCCTAATCTTACACGTGCAGAGTCAGTAGCTATGCCATTTCAGGAACAGTTGTACAGTGTTACAGATTGTATTTGGGGTTTTTTTGACTGATTTTTGATGTTTGTGTTCGTATTGAGAATAACTGACTTTAAAATTTCTATTTAACTTGTAATTTTGTATGTCCTTTGTAACAAGTGTTTAACTTTGCAGCCTTGTACTGGAGGTAGTTTTCAGTGACTTATATTTGTGCAGACTTTCAGTAGCTCCATAGATTCCAACAAAACAGGGAATTACAGATTACAGCCTGACCTGCAGAGTGGAAAGACTACTTTCTTCAGTGACCAAACCCTGTTGTATAGGAAGGACAGTATTTTTTTTTTTCTGATTTACTTAATTAGATTGTAAACTACTTGGGGCAGGCTGTTGTATTTTTGAGCCATGAACAGCAATTGCAAGATGTCAGTTACAGGAATGCAGTCAAATTGCTACCAGTCCTTTTAGTTATTGTTGATAAACAATGTTCAGTCCTGTCTAATGACTGGAAGGAAGTTTTAGCATCAGTGTTCCCTATCTCAAATCCAAATAAAATCTTTGGTGTCAACATCTGCCTGTTATTTTGAGATGCAGCACAGATGAAGTCCCTACCACTACTGCTTAGGCAGGGGCATGGGGAGATGTAAACCCAGTGCAGTTTACGAGGAAGTTCTGATAAAATTGCAAGTCCATTGTAGCAATAAGGGACCAGTCAAATGCCTGCTTAGTGTTTCTATTTTCAATGCCATATTAATTCAAATTTATGCTGCAGTGTCAAACATGAACACATTTTGAAATACTTATATTTACCATCTGATGGATGTAATAAAATTAATTCTGTAATCATGTAAAACAGTAAGTTTTTGGTTACATTCCTTGGTAACAGCAAATTTTTATGCCTTTAGTACAGGGAGTTGTTTTTAAGGATGGATATAGCTTTTCTCAATAAACAAGCAGTTATTGTGAAGGAAAATATTTTTCTGGTTTCATTTATAAACATCATTTATTTCCTTTGTAGTTAGCAAAATCTGTTGATGAAAGCTGTGGCTCTGTCGCACTAACATAGAGTAAAAATGGAATTTGCAGAATAGATACTAGTGGGCAGAAGGAGGTTGAGGCCTGTCTGCATTAGATTTCCTGCTCACCATTCTCATTAAAAAAATAGCATTTTTCTTTTATCTCAGAGGTAGGAGAGGATTGAATTGGCTGGATCTTTTTATTGGCATTTCCATTTTTTTTTCAAACAAAAGGTATTCTCATCAGCCAAGTCAGTCAGTACCAGATTGTCAAATTAAATGACTTTAGCAATAGAGCATTTACAAGGCTATTATATGAGTCTGTCATGTACGAACAGGAGCACATTACATTAGTGGATATCTATAACTTAAAGATGCAGTTCAGATACAGCAACATTCCAAACTAACTTTGATTTCAGGAGTGAGATAATGTACCAAACTAAACCACTGATTCTACGGTCTGCCATGCCAAAGGCTTTATTTAACAGTCATGTATGATTTCCACAGTTTTATTTAACTTTATCATTCTTGAAGTGTGTTATTTTACAGTTCTTGTAAAATTGTAGGTTTTCAGAAGCTACAGAACTAACTTAGGAGGGAACCTTTCATATTTGGACTCCTTTATTTGTATCACATGTGATGAGTATGAAGCAATAACAAATCTGTAGAACAACATGATGAGTCAAAACTTTGTGCATTGAAAATTGATAAACTGAGTGGTTTCAACATTTTGGGCATCTAGTAGGATCCAATCTATGAGTAAAGGGTCTTATAATAACAATATTTAAGGTAAATTAGAAAGGTTTAGCCATAAGGCAGAAAAGTTGGACTTATTTGAGAAGAAATTTTAAGTGCACAGAGTTTTTAATTCAATAGTTAATCTCTCTTGGGCTATGACAAGCTCATGCTGTTTGTGTAGCCAGTATTTTGCTTTGTGCATTTCCTGTATGATCTTTGGAAGGAACATTAACATATGCAGATGTTTGTATATTCTTGATTCTGAACATATTTAGTCCCTCAGTAACGAAATTGGGTGTTTTAACAGTTTAACATAAGGTTTGGCTTTACTTAATTTGTGTTTTGTTTTATAATCTATCATGAGTATAATTTCTAAAATTAATTCCCCTAATTGACTTTCCCATTGTGGTAAATACTTGTGCAGCCTTTTAATGAGAAACATTATGCCAGCTGTATTCTACTGCCAAAGAGACTGCCTGAAACTGAAATCAAGTCAGAATTGAGCAAATCTGTTGTTAAAACTGAAAGCCCTTGCTTTGCTTTTTCTTGCTTTTGTTGTTCTGTGGTTTGTTTGATTTTTTTTTTCCACTTGTTTTCCATATTTCTTTGGGGTTATCTGAAGTTCATGGCTGGCTATGGGCCTCATTATTCTGTTTATTGACAGGTTCTTTACAGGCATTTGTGTTCAGGGGCTCTGAGTAGTTCATGGCGGGTTATCTTTGCATGGTTAACCTCCGAGTGGTTTAGAAAGATGTTTCGGGGTTTTGGTTTTTTTAAAAAAAAGAAAGGAAGGGGAAGCAGAGTGATACTGTCCCATTATCCTGTGTTCCAACATTCAGGGTCATCTGAATAGATCATCCAAAATTGCTACAAAGCGAGTGTTCAATTAAAAGTGAATTTTTAAAAAAAAATCTGTTATTTCAACAAAAGAAGAGGCCTGACTGACCGCAGCAACTCATCTCAGCTAGCTTTCACTTTGTAAAGGTGAAATTTCTACCTTTTTACACAGAGCGTGGTCTGTGTCTGCTGTGGGAGGTGTCTGCTTCCTCACTGTGCTCTCCCTTAGACTCAGAAAGCAAAGACAGTAATACAGAGCAAAACTTAAGTTCTCTCTGTGTGTTTTATATAGATCCATCTATCTAGATATATGTATGCATATACATACACACACATAGTAAATATAAATTAAAACCTCATTCCTATGTGTTGTTTCAAGGTATTGCTTCCTTCTAGCAAGGAACTATCACTGAAATCTCTCTTGTTTCATGTTAAATGGAAGTGACTTGCATCTAAAATGCCATATAAAGAGTGAATTTTCACTAGTCTTCTAAAAAACCACAAATCATTAACACTGTGGAATGTTCACTTTATTACTCTTAGTGAGAAAAATAGGTGACTTGAAAAACCATTGTAGAGAGAAATGCTACAGAAATGCTCTCTGAATTTGAGAATAGAAAGGTAATTCTTCTGATTGACTTCAGTTGAATTAGTATGTATTATGTCATAAGCAATCATGTTGCAAGATCCAGCTGTCCAAAACACAACGTCTTCGCGCTAGATTAATTAAGCTTATAAAAAAATGTAAACTCAAGACTGTAAAGATGCATTATTAGCAGAATTACTGGAATTCAGTTCACATTGAGTAGGATGTCTGATCTATTCTCTGCTACTAATAGGGGACCTTCTCTGACAGCTTTTCTCATATATTGATATTGTCTTTGCCATTTATTGCCATTTTTATGGTTATCATTAGAAAGATCTTAACATTTAGTCTGTGTTTTGAAGTAATGTGCTGTTTGTGAAAATACATTAAAATGTACTCAGTGGACCATCCAGAATGGTATGTACTTCATGTCAATATATAAAGAGCTAGTTTTCTGAAAAACGAATTTGGGGATGGGTGCAGTGTGAGAGCTTCTGTTGTCTAGCTAATACTTAAGTTGCTAAGATGGTAAATATTTTGGAACCTTAGAGATTAACGTCTTCAGTCCATTTTTTCCTTTCTTCTTTATCTCCATTCTCTTTTCAGCCTTGTCATTTCAATATCTAGTATTATAATAATTTGTATTACCAAGTATATATATTACAAGCGAGTAGCCAATGTCTGCTCTGTGACATTTGCAGTAAAGAAAAATATTTCAAGTGGACAGATCTAGGAAATATATTTTCACTGTCTGAAATGTTCTAGTATATGGTGCTTTCAAATATATTCTGGAGACAGAAGAAAACAGTTTTTCAACACTAAATATTTTAAAGTCACAGATTATGTAGGCGACTCAGTAAGTGCATCAGTAATGTTTGTTTTCCAGCCTCTTTTGAAAATTTACCCTTGATGTATCAGAGCTACTTTGAAGAGATTGGGATGCGATCTTTAATCTTTCAGAGTAGCTGTAGAACTAAGGAAAACTTTGTCCGTGTTTGATGTCTTAGAACTACTCGAGCTGAAACAGAAAAGTTAACATTTAATGCTGTGTATCTTCAGCAGAATTATAAGATGAAACTAAAGTGTTTGATATTCTGGAAGTTTCTGGACTCTGGAAGAAAAAATCAGTATTAGAATGTGTTAATAATGCAGAGGGAGCTACTTTGTTATTGTAACAAGTAATTGTTAAACTCCAAAAACTTGGGTATGTCACGTAGGCAGTGAATTGCTGTTGGATTTGTGAAAGCCCTCCTGGTGTGATATCCAAACTTTTAAACAGAAGTTACCTCTCATTTAGTAGCAAGTTGGTTCTCATTTACAGCAACCTTCCTTCGACAGTCAGACCTTTTACCTTGCACATTTTTACCATGAAACTGCAGGCAGTAATTATTTTTAAAAGAACCTGTCATCAACTGGAGTGAATTCAAGTTCAGGCAAAAGCTGCAGGTTTTCAACAGAGATAGGCACTTGTCCCAAGACAGAATTGTCTGGGAGCCAGTAGGACAGTGGGGTTTTGTTTTTCTTAGGTTCAAACACCTGTGCAAAGAAATATTGTATTACTTATTAGCAAATGTTCTTTGCTGGGTAGATCAATTGAGAAGCATCTTTCAAGGCTCTTTTCTGGTGAGAAAAGCTGAGGTGCTGTAAATTTAGATCAAGCTATTGAATTTTCACGGATGAGTGAGATTAGTACATATTAGGAAAGCACTGGACATAGTCATTCTTTGAAAATGTGTGTATATATGTCTAAACATTAAGAAGAAGAAATTTAAGGAATTTTTGCTTGTTTGAAGAAGACAGAGATCTGATCCTCTGAACTAATCAAAGAATATACTGGTGTGGGGTTACATTGTTCTAGGAATGTCTTCCTAAGTCATTCCACATCATTTATGTTCTCTCATTATATCTGCATGTAGTTGAAAATGAGAGATAAGAAAATGGGTTTCTGGGAAAATTATGTTTCTGTGTTTCCTGCATTGTTTTGGAACAGTGATGTTCTTCACAGACAGTTTGTTGATTGCTTTTAAATTATTGATTTCTGAAGGAAAAAAAAGAAATCTGGTTTAGTTACTTTCTTTGGTTGATTTTTGTCTCCTTCAGGTAGAGATAACAGATATTGAAAATGAAGAAAAAAGATACCATCTCTTCCTGGGACTTCTGGAGTCCAGTCAGAGTCTGTCTGAGTTTCAGCACTTGGTCTTACTGCTTCAGGCGTGGCCACCAATGGACAGGAGCAATGGGTGGGTGTTTCTTCAAACAATCATGTAACAAAAGAGTTCAAAATCTTCTTGCTTGTTATCATGTTGTTTTCAGTCAGATAATTCAAACATGGCTGGTAGGAGTGTGTCCTTTGGAAAGGGTCGTACTGGGAGGAATAAATGGTTTATCTAAAGCAGAATTGAATCAATCAGTTTCTTTAAAACCTGTACATACACATATGTGTCATGGAGGAAGGCAGAAAAACATTTTATTGCCTGTATTCTTGCACTTGTTTTTAACAGTATAAACAGAGTCCATTAAAAAAGAACAGAAAGTTCTGACCGTTCTTTGTATTCAAAGTTACACTTTGCAGAAAGGCCTTTGAAAGATGATGTTCAGATGGATGTAGCAGACAGTCTGGGAGGGTAATGGTACCACAAAACGGCATTTCTCTTGTCTAGATCCACTACCTGTTATTTCTGTGTCTGAATAAAGCATCCAAACCAATTTAAGATTCAAATATAAGACTTCAGAATTGCACCCGTCAAAGTGGATATTAACTGGAAGTAGTAATTTGGAACATCCAGACTACATTATATGTTATCAGTTCTTTGGGTTTTGTCTGTGACTTTCTGAATACATTTGAAAGTAAAAAAAATTAGCTGTTGTATTCTGTAACTGCTAATCACTTGTAAGATACAAGGATTCAAATAAATTTGTGTGGAGAGGCAAGGGTCACATATCTTTCAGAGAGCAGTAATATTAGTTGCTATCCATGTCTCCCAGTAGTTAGGTTAGAGTCATTAAATGGTGTTTATTTTGGATTACTTAGGGGTATTGATTACAACCTATTTTAACTTGGAGACTGCATTCACACACAAAGTGGTTATGTGCATTGATTTTTCAAAAAAAATTAAGGCTTGTCTTTTTCTGAAAAGTAACTATCTTATGCGTACATAGAGAACTGGTGGGTTACAAGGTAATCTGTGAAGGCTTTTCACATTCAAGCTTGCAGTTTGTTTGGAGTTTCTGCATAAGCATTAACCTAAATTCTTTAGTGACAGTTTTACAAGCCAAAAATTGTCTTCTGTATATTAAGACTTACAAGGACTGCTGTGGGATCTGTCACAAATTCATGTTTCAGCTTTCATTTTAAGTTTTGGTTTTGATTGTAATTGAAAATTAGATGCCTCACAGTGTGTGGGAATTGTCAAACTTTTTTTTAACAAAAACCCAAAACTTAAAGAACAAAAGGTCAAGGGAAATACTGCTGCAATTAGCAAAATCAGTTTTGTTTGTGTTGAACAGAAAGACTAAAAAAGGAAAACCCTTCTTGTATATGGACATTTCTTGTCTACTGTTCTGTTACATTAGAAATTAGTAATTGTATTTCCATCTTGGAGCAATGTTCCTGCAGTCTGACTTCCTAAAGCTAAGAACAGAAAAAAAAATAAAGGTGTAGTCACAACTAACTGTGAGTCAAATTTCAGACGTGGGATACCTCTTCACCTTCAGTGATCTTGGAAGTGAAAATTTCTGCAAATACTTAGGTCACCTGTATCAAAACTCTTCTAGAGTCTTAAGTAGTTATTATGGCTCCTAGGCAATTACATAGTCCCAATTCTTCCCTGTTCCGTAATTCCATGTTAACAGCATTCAGCTATGCTTAGCAGCCATGGGGTTTATGTATATATGTGTGTATATGTTCCTGAAAACCCTATCTTTAGGATGTTTGGGAGTAAAGAACAGGAACTGTTTTGCTAGTGGTATTTTCAACAATTTCATTTTAAAGCAAGTTGTATGAACAAATTTTTTGAGCTAAGAGGAAAACATCAAGAAGCTAAAACGATATGTATTAACATGTTTGTTTACTCTTTTTTTTTCCTCCTCTCCTTCAGAAGAGAGCATTATTGCTTATTGTTTGCAACCAATGTAATGATTCTTATAGGGACTGGGGAATTTAAGTGTGAGTCATGTGAATACTTAGAACTTAGGTTTTCAATCTAGCAGTAAATATGTAATACTTAAAAATGAATATAAAGCTGGAAAACACAATTTATATTCTGTAAAGGTTTAAAAGGAAGGAGAAATAAAAGAACTAAGATCTGAAGGGGTTTTTGGTAGGCTTTTTTTGTAACCTCTATGTTAGTAATGCTTAAGGCTTTTTTTAAAGTTATTGTTTTCTAAAACACTCTAGTTAAAATAGTACTTATTATCACAAGTATTCTCTTCTTGTCATAATATGCTGTGTATACTGTGAGAAAACAGAGAGGTAGCTTGGTTGTTTCAGTCAGCACTCAAAGCTGTACACTTCTTAAAATTTTATTTTCATACCCTTGTTATGCATGCATGCTTTTCCACCCAGATGGCTCATAGTCAGATGTCATTTTAAACATTTCATAACGGTGTTTCTTAAAAAAATTATTGACAGTACCTGAAGCTCTGCAGTCCTTTGGAACTTGCTGCCTACATTCAAAAGGCATTTTTTATATTTATTATAAATATTGATAAGGTGTTTTGGAACGGAAATAACCCCAGTGTTGGAGACCCAGTACTCTGGTTCACTTTTTAAATCTTAATCCCAGATTTTCCTCTTTTGGCTTTGGGAAAAAAATTTAAGGTGTTTCTGCTGTGGTTTTGAAGTAATTGCTTTTTTCATGGTGAAAATAATTTTTATAACCAAAGTTGTACTAAAGTAAAATTCAGGAGAGAAGAAAACTGAATTCTGCCTGTAGGTGTCATATTTTGGTAACTTAATTTTGGTTTTAATTAGAGATAGCAGATAGTTGCTAATAGTGTACAGGAGTATTTGAAACAGTAATAAGGAATTGTGATGAGAAAAGCTTTATGTATGTAAACTATACAATTTCATACTTTACTTAAATAAATTTGCATATGGCAAGCCTTGATGGCCTTGCATATTTCTGGTTATTTTTGTGTTTTGTAGTGTGATTTTTGTTTCCTTTTTCTAATGGAAAATTCTTAGAGATTTTCTTAATGTACTCCGGGGGCAGCAGCTGTAGAAATGGAAATTCATTTTGACTCTGTGCCTCTAAGCAAGAAATGGATCACAGAGCAGGAGCTATTCCTTTAACCAGTGGCAAAGGTGGAGTTGCAGGGATTTTTTCCTTCTCCTGCCCTCACTGGGGATTCACAGATTCAGTGCCTCCTGTTCTGTTTGTTGAATAATCTGGCATCTTGGGGTTCAACCCATCACATTGAAAGGAGTGGAGAGGAGGAGCTCTGCTGTTCCCAGCCAGACTTCTGACAGCTTTGTGCTCAGTGACTGTCACTGATGGAAAGGCTCAATTAAGTTGTCAGAAGGAAGAAAGACAATGACTTCTATTTAATTTGCATTCAAAGTTACCCACTCCTAGCTTCTCTGTCTGGTTTTCATGTTGGACTGTAATGATAGCTGTGTGGGGAGCTGCTTTTACTTGTTTACAGTGTTTACTTCTGAAAGTGGACAATAAGCAGGAGAGAGCTTTTATGTATGAAATAGTGGATAGCGGTGGTTGTCCTCTGCAGAGCTGTCAGACACTTGGTATGTCAATCAGACTATCTCAACAGACACCATTTACAATTATATTAATGTCTTGCTTTAACGATTGCTGCAAAATAATAACTTTGAAAAGCAGCACTTTGACAGCACTTTACTGCTTCTTGTCACTTGTACTAAATGAGTTTCTTAATTTTCACTAAATTGTAATACCAAACTGCCACTTTCGGTCCTGCTGTGAGTTGTTTTTTCATTCTTGTTTTTGTTTTATTTAAGCTTAAGTGGAAAGTTTACCATGTCTTTGGGATGCTGATTACTGACCAGAGAAATTGATGGGATGATTTTAAAATGCCTCTTGTGCCTTCTTAAGTGTATGCACAGATAACTTAGAGTTTGTGTTATTGTGGCTTAATACAATCATTATATAAGCTGTAATTGTGTATGATTTTAGCCCGCTGTAGGTGGGGAGTTGAAACGCATCAACTGAGTTTACATTAGAAAAATGGCAGTGTAGGTGTGTTCCAGTGTTGTGCTTTGTGCTATCAGTTAAAAGTGATCTGTTACCCGTTTCTGTCACTACATCCACTGCTAGCCAGTATACCTATTCTAACAAAAGTATCCAAAATATCTCCATGATCTACCAAATAATGGCTATAGGTGAAAAAATGCTGCAGCAACAAAAAAATCTTCATAGTAAACACTGCCTTTGCCATCGTGCATGATGAAATTTACTTGTATCTACTGTCTGCCATTTGTTTATGTCTGACTTTGTAATGGTGACATAGCATGAGGTTCTGTGTGGAATTAAAAGAACATTTTAAATATATAAAACAAGTGTAACTGTATCCATATCTACTAGCAGAGTTCAGATGCATGTAATTTCACTTTCTCACCCTTTTTGGATGGGCTGTGAAGAAAAGTTTATTTTTGTTTGTACTCATTGGACCTGAAAATTAAAATGTGAATCTGGCTATATATTTTCTTCTCAGAAGCAAGAGACAGATACTTGAGAAACAGAAGCTGTTAGAATGTGATCAAAGCAAACAAAATTAGGAATGCTGGATTCCTGTCACCCCTCCCTCGATACCACTCTGCTTGGGAAATCAGCTGGTGTAAAGCCAGAAGAAGATCCTGTGCTATTCCAATTTGATCAGTCTTTGTCTCGTGTATAATTCCTCAGGGTTTTTAATAAGCATGTCATAATTCCAATTAATTTAAACTTCTTTGTTGCATTGAAAGTGTGATGGTATTATGGACAGTAACTTGTCTCAAAACTTTCATGAGATAGTACTTTTAAGTCACACACAAGAAACAACCTACAGAAAATGGTATATGTATATTTATGTTCTATAGCAATCTTTTTTTTTACTGCGCAGATCGTGCACAGATGATAATCCCTGGGTGAAACTGGGAATTGCTATGCTGCAGAGGTGCCCACCTGAGGAAAAGGAGAACATAGGAAATGAAATTTTGAAAATCTGCCGTTCTTTGTATGAGACAAAGCACATGCTCCCTGCCAAGGTAAGTTTTAACTTTGGGTGTCATAATTATGAGTTCTGTTTCAAGGTCCCAGCTACAAGTAAGATATTGCTATACTGGATCAAGTTCAGTGGAGAGCTAACAGAGAGGCTGAGAAATGGGTTCAGTGTGGCTTGATAAGAGATGACTATGGGAGATCATGTTTTTACTAAGTAGTGAAAAGAGGAAACAAGGAGAGGAATTAGAGTCAGTCTCTTTTCAGACATGCTCAGTTATAGGACAAGATGCAATAGAGACATGTTACATCATCAAAAACTCTCATTGCACTCGAGCAAAACATTTTCCATCCTTAAATGAATGAAACGCTAGAACAGGTGGATGCCTAGAAAGGGACAAGGAGAATCTATCTTTGAAGGTATTTAGGACTTGACTGGATCATGTCACAGGCAGTTCAAGTTGGAGGCTGGCTGGATTAGCTGATCTTTATGTCTGTTCCAGTATAAATTACTCTTTAATGTATTTGTAGAAAGGCTTTAATAATCTATTATAATTTAAATCAGTGTTGCAAAAACTGCTACTTAAATTATCAATAGTTCTCTTATTAATAAATGCATAAAGATTTCATGAGGAACCCCTGAAAAACATGGTCATTGAAAAAAAAACTTAACATACAAGTAATTGCTAAGTAGTAACTGATATTCTAACTTGTCTTCCCTAACTACATATGCATACTTCAATACAAACATCTCTTAAGTATAAAATTATTGAAGTGTTTTGTATGTAAACACTATATAATGAAGACAGACTGGAGAAGTTCTTCATAAACTTCACACAATTTCAGAGTAGTCATGCATATTTTTAGTAGGCTGATTAATCTCTTATAATTATCTTTATGCAGTCACTGACTGCTATAGAAAACAGCTGATGTTAGGAAGAGAAGCAGAATAAAAACAACACATTCTGTTTAAAACACAGACAGGTGGGTGTGTGGGTTTGTGTTTATTGTTTTTTTATTCGTAGTCCAACACACTGATCTGAGTCAACAGAAATCTATGTAAAACATGATTCCAGGAGGTGGCAGTAAGCTAAAATGATAAGTACGTTTAGTAATTTATTCATCCCACCAAAACTCTTTGGTGGAAGGCAGGTCTCTGTATCCCTGAGACTCGTATAATTATATGTAGCTTTTCTTTGTAAGGTGCTGAAATGATGCTTTATAGCTTGTAAACTCACAATCTTCATGTGCATAGGAATAGCTGAACTTGATCAAAGTAGAATGTTCTTGCCTCACCTCGATGATCCAGGGAGATAAATCCCTCTGAGTGTCACTGTCATACAGCAGTCAGTTTGCCAAGAGTTCTGCCCAAGAAGGGTCATGGTTTCCATTTCTCTTAGTTGAGTAAACTTTTCCATGATCTCCATGACAAGTCACTGTTTACACACAGTTTTGGTATTGGTAGACAGCTTTGGTTGGAGATGCCTTCCCTTGAGTTTTTTAATGATACAGGATGTTGAAAGAGCCCGCCATGTAAGTATGACTGTACAGGTACAGGTATGAAGTTACTCTGATCTTCAAGGTTTAAACAGTCTTACTGATGTAAAATACATTTTTTATGGCTAGAATGCTGTGCAGTAACAAGGAGATTACTGTGCATTAACAGTTTAGTTTACTACACTAAAATGTGTAGTTGTACAGTTACCTACAAACACAGCCTGTATTCCTGTAAGTCACTACTTGGGAAGAGGAGAAATGACATGTATGAATTTAAGGAATTTATTTGTATGTATGGCTACAGTACTGAAGTGCTCAAATTACAGATTTGCAGTCATGTGGCTGAAGAAGATGAAAATGTGATCACTGGCAATTAACCTGTTCAGATGATTTCACATTTCAGTAAATACACTGATTAAGATGACAAATCTGGAATGATGGAATTCTAAAACTGAAAGCAGTTAATTATAATGAAAAACATTTGCCATTCAAGTTCTCTCCCATTACAACCTTGTCAAGTTCAAAGGTTGTAATGGAAAACGCATGTAACTTCAAATCATGTGGTCTGGAAATCAGAAAATACAGTCATGAAGGATTTAACTCTTTTTCATTCCATATCTTACTAGACCATCTAGTTTTTTAAGCCAAGGACTTTTTTAATGTCTTTTGGATAGTTACGTAGCTTTAACCTTTGTATCTATGTCAGCTTTTGGGGGGGTATTTTGGGAGGGTTGTTTATTTGTTTATTTAGGGTTTAAATTTATATTATTCAATGGATAGATATCTCCATTTCTTTTAGTGGAAGAAAGCATTGTTTTATTTGCTGGAAGACACATGCTTGGATTCTCCAACATCTGCGCTGCCTGATTAATCTCTTTAGAAAGAGATAAATCCTTCTCCCCTTGGTAATTGTTCAAAATGTGATATCTCATGTTCTTCTCTCAGCCAATGGGTCATGTGTCACTTAACATGGGAGAATGCACCTAGTCCCTTATCTGTAATCACCCTGGGGTCCTAGTGGCTATGAGATAGTTATCTCCCAGAATAATACAGTGGACAGTTGGTCTCTTCTAATTTTTGTAGCTAGTTTTTCCGGGGTTTATATATGATTTTAGATTTTGGGATTTTGTTTGTATAGTGTTGTGTCTGCTCATTTTCTTCAGATAATGTTGAATTTAAATGCTGCTTTTCAGTCTGGTTTTTGCCTCTCCAGACATAATGCTGTTTGTATTCATTAGCCCTTCAAGCCATTCATGAAAATACTGGATAATACTGGACCCAAAACAGACTCCTATGGCATATGGTTTATTTGCTTCAGTGATGTCACAGTGAACCACTGATAGCTGCATAACTAGATAGAAAACAAAAATTGTCTTACAAAAGTTTCAACTAAATTATGTTAATTCAGATTTTGAATTGGGCCTTCCCTTGACCCTCTCACAGGTAACATCAAAACTCCTCTAAGCAGAGCCTCTCATGGCAGGCAGCAGACACTTGAATGCTTTCAAGTGCCCACTGCAAAACAGAAAATCTCTTTATATTGCTCAGAGAAGTGCTGTGGGTGATGACTTCATTCCTGGGCTTGGGCTTTCACTGTCTGTCCAGAGCAGCCCTGCAGTCATTAGTGGCAGTGATACCAGTTGATACTTGTACTATTTGGACAGTCTTCAAAGGCTGGCAAGCTGTCCAGTCCCTTCCTGTGGAAAAAGAAATGCAGGTGTTGGAATGTGTTTCTTCTTCAAAAGAGATTGTGGCTTCTTTTGTACTTGGGCATGGTAGTTAAGACTGAGTATGTCTGCTAGACAGGCTGCCATCGGGCAGAAAGTTATTCAACTTGTCCAGCTGATTTTGAGAGGGAAATGTTACCAAGAATGGTAAAATTGCTGTTTTGTTCAGATTATGTATTTTATGACTCTCAGAATTTATTTTTCTGAATATTAGTTGCATCTATTGCCATGAATACACATTTTCAAGAAAAGCCATGTAGAGCAAATCCATGACTTTTCATTCAGTAAGTTTGCTAGAACGGCAGGTATGCAGCTCAAAAGAAATCCAATGGAATATGAAATGACCAGAAGTTTAATAAGCATATGAATGATCAGACAAAGCTTAATGTATTTATTTTGTTTTCTTATGCCTTGATCCATGTCATATTGTTCACAACAAGCATGTCCATGCCACTAAACTGGGAGGAGCTGTTGATTCCCTCAAGGATAGAGAGGCCCTGCAGAGAGACCTGGACAAATCACATGGATGGGCAATCACCAACCGTATGGAGTTTAACAAGGGAAAATGCCAGATTCTGCCCCTGGGATGGGGCAACCCTGGATTTACAGACAGATTGGGGCATGAGAGGCTGGAGAGAAGCACTGCAGAAAGGCACCTGGGCGTCCTGGCTGATACAAAGCTGAACATGAGCCAGCAGTGCCCTGGCAGCCAGGAGGGACAACCCTGTCCTGGGGACATCAGGGACAGCATCACCAGCCAGGCAAGGGGAGGGGATTGTCCTGCTATGCTCTGAGCTGGGGCAGTTTGGGTGCCACAATACAAGATGGTAAACTATTACAAAAAGTCCAAGGGAGGGCCACAAGGATGCTGAAGGGCCTTGAGTGGAAGCCGTGTGAGGAGTGGCTGAGGTCACTTGGTCTGTTCAGCCTGGAGGAGACTGAGGGGAGACCTCACTGCAGTTACAACTTCCTTGTGAGGGGAACAGGAGGGGCAGGCACTGATCTCTGCTCTGTGGTGACAGGGACAGGACCTGAGGGAATGGTCTGAAGTTGTGTCAGGGGAAGTTTAGGCTGGGTATTAGGAAAAGGTTCTTCCACCAAAGGGTCGTTTGGTTCTGGAGCTGGCTCCCTCCCCAGGGCAGTGGTCACAGCACCAAGATTGACAGAGTTTATGAAGCATTTGGACAACACTCTCAGGCACATGGTGTGACTCTGGGGGATTGCCCTGTGCAGGGCCAGGAGCTGGACTTGATGATCTTTGTGGGTCCCTTCCAACTCAGCATATTCCGTGATTCTAAGCATTGACAATCAGTAGCAGTACTGAAAACAGGTTTAAGGAGCAAGTCTGAATAAGAGAACAAGGCTTGCCTTAGTGACTCAGAGCTTAATGTGATGGAGTATATTCTTGTAGGCTGTTCTTCTTTAAGGTGTAAATTTAGAAAAGACTGACCAAGTACAGCCAGAGAGCTCTCTGTCCCAAGCAAAGCCAGGTGTCTGTTCAGTACATTACATTTGGAGTATTTAATGTCTCCTCATCTTCAAATAATATTTAGGCTTTTAGGCTCACAGCTGCTGAAACTATGCTACTAAATGTGTGGATCATCTTGGTCCTTAAATTGCTTAATTAAAGTTCAAAAGACATAAAAAATACATGACTTGCATTCTCGCAGCTTAATATTTAGCTGATGAGCTCCTTTGACAATTGCTCTCAAATTGTTGGAGTGAAACAGAGAGAATCTTTTAAGAGGTGGATACCATTTTCAATGTAACTACCATACAATATCCAGAGTCCCTAGTGTAAAGTGCTTTGGAAAATGGGACATCTCTGGTGAGCCTTGTTGGGAAGTGGTTGTGACAAGCAACCTGAATTCTCAGAAGTGACAGAAAGGGAAGTTATCATTTGGTTTATAATACAATTTGTAGGTTGAAATACGGTTTGATGTATAAATGAACAAATCGCTACAATACTGAGGAAAATAAAACAGCTCACATGTAGCACACGTTTTATTGTTTAAGAGACAAGATAAAGTTTTGGAAGTGCACAGTAGATTTGTTGAGGGATCTTTTTGAATTTATTTTAGAAGGTATTTTCTGGCCAGTTTTGTCTTGAAGTTGTGTGATGCTAAATTTATGCTCTATTATCAAATGTAGGAAACTAGATGAATGACAGAAAGTTAATTTACTCAACTTCAATTGTGTATAAAATATTGTATAAAATTTTGAAGCTTTTCACAACAGAAGCATTATTGAACTGTGGTATGTACTGTTATTCCCTCTTTATTTTGTTCTACTTTTCTGATTGCATAATTGAGTCACAGAATTGTCATAGATGTCTGTCAGTGTTTCTTCATGTGTTTTGCAGTATTTCAGTAAGCACAAATATATTAGTTCCACAGAGAGCTGTGATTGCTCTGTTATTTTTTTCAGTAAAACTCCTGGTGGTAATGGTGATTCAGTGCCTGCCTTGTCTTAATGTAACAAATGTTGCACTTCAACCAGTATTCCACATTCTTAAAATCTGTTCTTTCAAGTTTCCAAGGAGGTGTTTCCAACAGGGAATTCATTTGTTGTGGAAGTGTGGTTTTCATTTTGCATTTGACATAAAATTTTCATAAATTTTATTCTGAATAATGATGTTAGTATCTTCAGAGATCACACTGAGAGAATTTACTTTTTATTTCAGTGTATAAAAGAATTATGTTTGCTGCTGCTTAACCAGTCCCTCCTGCTGCCATCCCTGAAACTGCTGGTAGAAAGCAAAGACCAAGACCTTCATGCTGTGGCACTGGAGCAGATAACAGCTGTTGCTAAGGTATGAACAGTTCAATGAACCACCTTTCAGAGGCTGAGCTAATAAGTTAGCTCTTTTTTATTCATGTAGTAAGCAGAGACTACTGAGACACTTACCATTATTAAGGTTTTCCACAGCTATTGTGTCCACAGTGAGCAGTAACACAGGGCTGGTAAGAGCTTTTATACATTCTTGAGGTGATTAAACCTCATAGCACTTCCTTTAAATTACTTAGTATGCTGTTTTAAGTCAGTGTAGTGGAACAGGAACTATTTTGATATATGAAGTAGATTGTTACCTCTGTGTTAATATTCCCTCACTTTGGGTTTTTTTTTTTCAGTTATAATAGCATGTCAGATGACTTAGATTGTTTCTGACAAGTGTGGCATCTATTTGTATGCCCTTGGCAGCTGTTATGTCACTGTTTCTGTTGTGATGGTATGTTCAGGGACTTTCATGCCATTCTAAACAGACTTGATTCCATACTGTAACAAAGTTTCTGGAAAAGAAACCTAAATACTCTCTTTTTCTTTGGACAAGAACAGAGAGACCTTAATGGATATTTGTCAATTGCTATATTACATTACATCACTGCCTTCCCTGTGTATTTGCTTTACAGCAAATAAGAAGGAATACCTGAAAAGATGAAAGTTAGCCTCCTATACAAAAGCATTTTATCATCTTTTGTCTGAAAACTGAGCTGAGTTCAAAATTTTTTGAAGCTCTTAACTGAAGTTGTGCATGTGCAGCCTAACTTTCTTGGGGTTTATGTTAGCTATGCTCTGCATTCTAACATTCTGCTGCAAAAGAGAAGGAACCAATTGTCTCTGACCTGTTCATGAAAGAGAATGGCTTTCTCCTCTGACTGAATTAACTGTACTGATAATTTCCAGAATTACAATGTTTAGGTAGGAAAGCCTCATCTGTAATATTTCTGAATTCTGCACCATATCTTAGGGAGCTTTTGGTTGTGTATTACAATACAAAATAATAATTTATGTTATATTTTCCATGTGGTACTTCACAATGAAACTTCCCACATGGAAGCAAATGAAACTATGTGTCTTTTTAAATAAATGTTCCTCAAACATGAAAGCTTTAAAAATGTGATTTGTAGGAATTCAGATTGAAATTATAACTTCCTTCTGTGAGTACCCTCTGTTCTACTTACCCTGATTGCCACAAAGTTTGCAGGTTCTTTGGTTGTAACAAAAGGAGCTAATCCTGTCCCCTTCTTTTACACCATTCTGTATTACCTAGGAAAGATGTTCTCCATCTTGCCCTTCCCAGAATTCTCCTCTAAGTCTCTCTTCCTCATGAGCTGTGTCTTTCTTTCTTTCTTATGCATATTGTATTCCAGAAGCTTTCTCTTTTTGAATCCTTCAAAAAGTTTGAGCGATGATCCATCTCCTTTCCAGAACTGGTGAAGACTAGCCAGAGAAGCAATGGATCTGGGAGCATAGGCTTCGTTTCACGTATTGCTGATTTTCCTTCAAAAGGACTTTATTACCAAAATGGAAGAAGCACCAGCTTTTTTAATGTGAAAATTTGAAACAGTAGAATGGAAGGTAGCAGGACATATTATATGTAACATATCTGCTTCTACCAAGATTCTAATGCCATTGTTAGCACTTAGTTTGAATTTGGAGTGTTTGCTACTTGAGTTTGGTACCTAAGCTAAGAATGCATAGGTGTTCCTATTCCCTTTCTTTTATATCAATAAACCACAAATTTTCTGAGTTTTTTACAAAACAATTGTATAAATATTAATCATTAGAATAGCAGTACATTGATTGTTTTCTTTTACCACCTGCAATTTTAGATTTCATTTCTACAAAACAACTGATAGTTTTTGGTAACTTTTAAACAAGATGATCTCTGAAAAGCAAGCACAAATTTGATAATCTGGATGCACTTTCTCATCTCTGTGTTTTTGTTAGCCTTTTAAAACTGATTTTTTTGTTAACAGATGAAAGCTGCTGTATGAGTGACTAATTCTGAGGCTTGTCAGCAGGAATAAGTATCTGAGTACATTTTATTTAACTGTTTTTAAAGCATAATGTTGTGCAGTAGCACTTTCTGAATGGTTACTAATTGTATTGTGCTTTAAACTGGTCATTCCTTTCTAGTGTTCAAACTGAGAGCTCCAGCTTTCAGTTTCCTACACTCTAGGCTGATTACATTATATTGGAGTTTTAGGGCCAGGAACCTTATTAGCTTCCTGCTAGTATAAAACACTCTGTATACCTGTGCATGCCCATTTTTTTTTTCCTTTTTTTTTTTCCCCCTTTCTTGTATAGGAGGCAGCTTGATAAGCTGTTTCTAATTTTTCCTTCTAAATTGAGTATTAATTTGAGCACATAGTTCTGAATAATGTAGAATTTTCAAAGCAGGTAGCTTTGGTCTAATGTTTTAAGTCAATGAAGATTTAACTGTTGACTTTATTACATCAGGCATAGAGTTTAGCCAGTACCTTGAAAGTGTTAGAAAAGCAGCTAGTACAGAAGAGTGCTGTGCTAAATGTAAAAGCTGTTCTTGTATTGTATAAAAAGTACCTCTTACTCCTTGTTTTATATGCATCTCTTATGATTACATTATTTGCTGTTGTACTGAAAGTGCATCTATTACTTATGACAATGTTGTTTATTCAGTATAATTTTCTATGCCTACTTTTTGTATTTTAAAAAAACAATATTCACACTGTTAATGCTTTTTGTTAAATTCTGAATTAATTTTTCATAGGAAGGCCATCTCTGCTTACACTAAACAGGAAACAGGAAAATAACATCTGGCAGAGGGGAATCATAGCTATTGATTCCCCGATCCAGTGCTAACACAGCTCACAAACATGGCTGCAAGAAAAATACAGCACTTGCTTGCTGATAGGATGTATTAGTTAGCCATTTGTTGTATGTTGCTGACAGCTTTATGGATGTTTACAGTTAAGGATGATGCTGAAGTGCTGATACTAGAAATTGTACAGCTTTTGCCTGTAATAAACCAACCAAGTTTTTGCGTAAGCTTTTTTGAAATTGCAGACCCCACTTTTTATTGTGCATCTTTTAATGAACTGTTGCTTGTCTTTTCTGTGTAACAGAAATAACTGTTCTCCTCCTATGTTGTGTGAGTAATTTAAAAAAAAAAAAGTTTGCCTAAATAACCTTACTACTGCCAATAGAGACCTTAAAAGTCAGATTGTTTTCAGAGGGATTTCAGCATTGTCTGCGTACTGGGTTATCTTTCCGAGATGAAAACTGATTTTTATACATCTGAGAGAGCAAGTAAATATTCTATTGCCTGTTGGTGCCGATAATGTTAAAACAGCTAACAAATGGGGGTTAATATAAACAGTGCAAATACTTGTTCAGTCAATACTTTAATAGAAACTGGAACAAGAAAAATGTTGTAGTCTGAAAAAACACCTTAGCTCCATTTGCATGCAGTAACTTCAGTGATGAAGTACTGAATCTGCCTTCATAGCAAGTTTTACTGAAAAATGTAATGTGAAAAATCACAAACTTTCTGTGGAATAATGGAGTTTCTAGTATTCTCCAGTGCATGCCATTTATGTCTACTCACTTAATGGGGCTCAATCTTTAAAATACATAGTTAAATTATAAGCTAATGGTTATTATGGTAAATCACCAGTTTAAACAGAATAAATCCAGTTTATTTTTCCAGGATTTTTTTATGTCACTGATTTCCTTTCCCCTTATTTATTTGTTCTATAAATATATACTCCAGGAAGGAATAAAATGAAAAGCATTTTTATCTCAAATAGTATTGGAGAAGGGTATACTCTGGGAAGCAGCAGTTTCAGTGCTTTACTGCTCTTAGGTCATCAGCAGCTCTTATCATTCATAAATTGTGGATTTCCTAATGGAGAAATTATGGTTGAAATATTGCCTGTTGGTAATACCAGAACCTCTGGGTAGCTGTGCAAACAATGCTGATGGGGGATTGGATCATCTAGTTCCAAACCCTGCATGGATGGGGACACTTTCCACTAGACCAGGCTGCTCAAAGCCTACCCTGGCCTTGAACTCTTCCAGGGTTGGGGCATCCACAACTTTTCTTAACAACCCGTTCCACCCTCACAGTGAAGAATTTCTTCCTAATATCCAATCTAAACCATTTAAAGGAAGAGTTGGTTTAGATTGGGTATTTCCTCTTGTCCTATCACTCCATGCTCTTGTAAAACATCCCTCTCCAGCTCTCTTGTACCAAAAAGGCTGTTGCATAGTCTCCCCAGGGCCTTTTCTTCTGCAGGCTGAAAACCCCAACTCTATCAGCTGGTCTTCATAGGAGAGGTGCTCCAGCCCTCCTAAGATTGTCTCCATGACCTTCTCTGGACCCACTCCAACAAGTCCATATCTTTCTTGTGCTGGAAGCTCCACACCTGGATGCAGTACTTCCAGGTGCTCTCATAACAGCAAAAGTACCACTTGAATGCCTACACTTCAGTGTTTGAAAGCAGATATTAGCCAATACCTGAATAGGAAAGCCAAGGAAAAAAGTCAGTTCTCCTTAATGTAATTATCCCCATTAGATTTGTAACCATGGACATTGTGTGTGGGCATCATGCTAAATCTACACTGTCAAATTCTGCTGAAGGAGAGATGGATATGAAAAATGAAAGCTGCTCCCATTTAAACCTCCCAGATTTCACTCTAATGAAAAATTTATCACCCTTAGCACGGTGTTGTAGGTAGGCGTAATGATTTTTCTCTCACATATACACTCTGATTCTGTCATTATTGTGGGTCATAGTTTATTCACACAATATGGAAAGTGGTTGGGTGTTAATTTGTGCAGAAGATACCTGCACCTCTTGAGACCTGCTGAAACTGCAGTCAGCTGCATTCCATATCACTGGAACAGTGATTCTGGGATTAGCAGTAGTCTTAGTTTTATGGCCTAGTTAGGGTCTTGGGATAGCAAGGGCTCTGCATCTGCAGGCAGATCAGAAGTGATTCATTAGTAAGATCTTGACTGAGCTGTCTGCCCAGTAAAAACAGCTCCTTAAAACTGTGATAGTGAAGTGGGGGTTTTTTTCACTTGCTAGGTTTTACTGTCTTACAGACTCAAGAGAGTGATTTTGAAAATGAAAATGTAGTGTGTTTAGGAGTCTGTATCTACTGTAGGCTAATATTTGGTATGTATGACAGGCAAAAAATAATTCTGGAGGTTGATTTCCATTAATATTTTTTAAAATGTAAAATTTTGAGGATCAAAATTCCATCTGGAGCAGCAAGCATCCAGGCTCGAACAGATGGAAGAGTGAGGAGTGAGAGTAGGGCAGATGTACAGGCTCTTTCTCTGAAATACTACTTTCCAAACTTTTAGTTATTTTCAGCTGTATGTATCTGCTAAGTAATTGCCAGTGGCTTTCTTTCTTGGATTTGTGCAATTTCTCCTTAAACTTCAATGAACTTTTACATCTGGTAGTATCATTTGACAAAGAATTCAACAGTGAAAAAAAGTATACTTTTTTTTATTTTCTTATAATCTGATCCGACTAGATTAATTTGATGCTTCATATTTTTTACTTTCTCAATGAGATAATGCTTTTAATTAATCCCTTTGTGATGTTGCTACCTGCCCTATGCCCTCTAAGCTGTCTCTTTTAGATTGGAGAGTCATAGTTTTGCTGAGCAATTTCCTGCATAAAAAACTTACTATACTCTCTGTGGTCTATTTTTTGAAAATACATGCTTTGTGTGTTTGTCTTTTATGTTGTTTTAGTAGTTTTGGGTTGGGGTTTTTGTTGGTTTGTTTTTTTTTTTTTTTTACTTTAATGCTTGTTTTTCTGATTTAAAATTAATTTTAAATAAATGTAGTCTTAAGCTACATTTACATTTATTTAATTTTAAAAAATCTTACAGTTCTATTTAAACAGAGCCATTCAGTGTATAAGCTGTCTTAATTAAGGTTTGTGAACATGTATCAATTCATTGACAATCTCTGTAGGTTGTTATTTTTATTGAAACTAATGACTAGAAATGTCTCTACATGTGCAGTTGATACCCAAAAAATTGACATGATCTGGAGCCGTAAAACTTATAAGTAGTCAGTTGAGCTTTCTTTGCTGCCTATCTTTAAATGCAATTCTCATTAAACCTTGGTGTCTCTGAGTTCTTCTCACACCTGCCAGACTCTACACAGACTGACCAAAGAATGGTGGAACAGGCAGTGGCTTTAACAGCATGAAATGCATTCACAGGGTCTGATTGCCATCATGTGTCTCCATCCAGTTGCCTGGAGACAACTAAATTACAAAAGTTTCCTCTTCCTTACCAGGTCTTCAGAAAGTTTGCAAGTCAGAAAATAGGAAATGTTAATCAATTTAAACCTACTGATCTATTTGGGCCTAAGGATGAGCTGTGGGGTACAACCCAAGAGCCTTTTTGTGAGCTGTTTTGTTCTGTGTGAAACCACACTGATCTCATTTCTTTGTGAGTGCAGACAGGTTTCTTTGCTTGTGTTGCATGGGCATCTTCATCCCTGTAGTATAGCTCAGATGTTTAATGGTTTATGCTAGGAAAGGTCTTCTTTCAGATTTGTCTCTTCTCAATTTTGTAGGTTTTTGGTATTTGAAATCACAGTAATCTATAGCACTTTTCCTTAACTGAACAGTAGCCTAAAAAATAAAATTAAACCTTGCATCTGCTGTCAATCTCACTACTATAATTACTGTTTGCATTTTATGTTCATAAAATCAAACAGTGAAGCCCTGTGTAAAGTTCCATCCTACATACAAGTTAAGAATAGAGCACACAGAGCTTCGATGTAGGAGAGAATATCCCTTCAATCCCATTTCAGGAGAGATGGCAACTGTTTGGATAATGGCTTTGTATGCTGCGTGGTGTGCTGCAAGATGCCAACACTAGAAATTCTGGAATCAGAATTGTTTAGGTTAGAAAAGACCTATGAAGTCTCCCCAAGTCCAGCTGTTAACCCAGCACTGCAAAGTCCTCTCTAAACCGAGTCTCGACCATTTCTGGGCAGCCTGTTCCAATGCTTGACAACTCTTTCCATAAAGAATTTTTTTCCAAATACCCAACCTAAACCTCCCCTGGCACAACCGGAGGATGCTTCCTCCTGTCCTATCACATGCTAATTAGGAGAACAGGCTGACCCCCATCTGTCTGTAACCTCCTTTCAGGCAGTTGTAGAGAACAATAATGTTCCCCCTGAGCCTCCTTTTCTCCAGGATGAACACTCCCAGATCCCTCAGCAGCTCCTCATATGACTCAGTCTCTAGAGCTGTCCCCAGCCCATTGCCCTTCTCTGGACAGGCTCCAGCACCTCAGAGTCTTTCTTGCAGTGAGGGCCCAGAGCTGGACACAGGATTTGAGGTGCAGCCTCACCAGGGCTGAGTGCAGGGGACAATCCCTGCCCTGGCCTGCTGGCCACACTAGTGCTGATATAGACCAGGATGCCACTGGCCTTCATGGCCACCTGGGCACTCTCTGGCTCATGTTCAGCTGTTTGTTGACCCATTTTATTTCATGATCAGTCTGTCTTCAACAGGAAAACATTTCTGTAGTTAACTTTTGGCAGTTATTAAATAATTAAAGACTAAGGTTGGATAGCCTAAAGACTGGACATCAAACTGGACCTTCTGTTGTGCTAATTGAATTTAAAATGGTTTGATTACAACTGTAAAGTGTCACTGCCAATCACTCTGTATGCAGTAGTCATGTCCTGTGCAGGGGCTGAATTGCTCTTCAAGGGTGCTAAATAACTGTTATCATAGGGTGTTTAATACTTGCTGGTACCCTGGTACCAATCATGTATGTTGCTGCACAATTTTTATAGAAAATAAAGCAGAAAGCAACAAGACAATTTTATTTTTCCTTTTAAACTGGGAGATTGTTTTGTAAATATATAATAATTTAATTTGTTTATTTGTAACTTGGTAAGGTGCAGTAATTGAAAACTGATTGTTGTCTAGCTTCCTTGGTCCCTTTTTATCATAGAATCACAGAATGGTTTGGGTTGGAAGGGAGCTTAGAGATCATCTTGTTCTAATCCTCCTGCCATGGACAGGGACACCTTCCACTAGACCAGGTAGCTCAAAGCCCCATCCAGCCTGACCTTGAAACACTCTCAGGAATGGGACACCTATAGCTTTTCTGGACAATCTGTGCCACCCTCACAGTAAAGAATTTATTGCTAATACCTAATCTAAACCTACCCTTTTGCAGTTTCATCATTCCTCCTTGTCCTGTCACCCCATGCCCCTGTAAAAAGTCCGTCTCCAGTTCTCAGTACCTTTTAGGTACTGGAAGGTGCCATGACATGTCTCTGGGGCCTTAATGTCTCCAGATTTAGCATCTCCCTCAGTCTTCAAGGGAGAGGTGCTTCAGCCTTCTGATCATCCTGGTGGCTTCCTCTGCACTCTTTTCAGAATGTCCATGTCTTTATGTTGGGGTTCTCAGAGCTGAATGCAGCATTCCAGGTTGGAAGAGCAAAGGGACAGAATCCTCTCCCATGCTCACACTGCTTGGGATGCAGCACAGGATATGATTGGCTTTCTGGGATGTGGGAGCACATGGATAGGTCATGGTGAAATTCTTGTCCATCAACATCCCCAAGTGCTTCTCCTCAGGGCTGCACTCAGTCCATTCTCTGCTCAGCCTGTACTTGTGCTTGGGATTGCAGCAATCCAGATGCAGGTCCTTGCACTGGGACTTGTTGAAATTCATGAAGATGGCTCAGAGCCACCTCTCAAGCTTGTCAAGGTTCCTCTGGCTGGGGTCCCTTCCCTTTTTTGGTTATATGCAGTTGTTCAATTGTGCTTCATTAAGTCTTAAGTTGACACTGCACTGTATTTCAAAGATCCCAGGAAGGACATAGGAAAATTAACTGAAACAGAATTTAAAGTATTGTATAGTGTTATTTGTAAAGCTACAGACAAGATTCTCAAGAGAATATTGTGCTTTCATATATCAAGTAACCACATTTTTGAGGCATCCAGGGTATCTCTCACAGGTAGCAGCTCTGTGTTTCGCATCCTTTAGTCTGTTATATTCTTTTGACACCTTGCTGTGGGTGCTGATTGAGTCTGTGAATGTTGCCTGTCATATTAACATGTGAAATGTAATGTAATATATTAATATAAAGTGACCAAAATTTAATATACTCTGCTCTGACCTTCCTCAGAGTGTCATTCTTGATATGGAGCTAAATGGTGTGATCTGTGCTGCACTGGGACTGAAAACCTGTGCAAAGTCTCTAAAGCTGGTGGTGTAATCCCAGGCTGTTAGGCTTTCTTATTCCTTAACTTTGTGCAGGTCAAATATTTGTATTAATGTGGTAGACTGTTAAAGACATACCTTTACATATTCTGACATATGCAAAGTGTGTATCCCTGTGGTTCATCCTCTCATTTTGAAGGTCACACTGTGCAGTCTGAACCGTCATGCCGTGTTCTGGCTGATGGCTGTATCTGGTAATTAATTTTTAATTACTTTGAATTTCTCTTTCTTTGTAGGTTGATGAATCCACTTGTGATGCTGAAATACTCTCTTTGCTCCTCAATGCCAAGTTGGTGGTGAAGTGCATGTCCACTGCCTTCTGCCCACGCCTCATTGAGCACCTCCTGTCTCACCAGGCACAGGGAGGCTGGGATGTGGAGGAAATTGCACAGCAGCTTAAGGAAGCAGGGTTCAGTGCAGAGGCCGGGTCCCTCCTGATGGCTCATCGAGGGACCCATCCTGCACTCAGGACTTTCAACACTGCCCTCCAGGCTGTGCAGCATTGGATCTGAAAATGTGGGATTTATGCATTTGTCTGTATTTTTGCTGGAGATCTTACACAAAAGGGAGAAATTGTTGCTCTAGTAAAGTAACAAAGTGAGTTATTACCTACATTTTGTAGAAAACACACAGCACACAGTACGTATGCTTCTAAGTGTTTAAGAAAACTATTGGTGCAGACTATCATTCTGCTGTATGATTAGGAAAGCATTGAATCTGATCATCCTTTCAGATCAAAGTTAAATGGTTACACTTGGTTACACATAAATGAAACGTTAGTAAGGTGGCAGGCTATATACAATTTGTCTTAATTTCTGTAAGTAATTTACTCTTGTCATAATGTAAAACTAATGTAAAAATATAAAGATATATATGGAGCAAAAAAAATCACAAGAGTGATTGTTGAGAATTTCAAAACCTTAAAATTCAGTATTGTGCAATGTTGTTATCACAGCTTTTGTTTGCAATAAATAAAATATTTTGCATTTAACGTACTATTGCTTCTTTCAGCCTTTTAGACAGATTAATATTTTCTTTCTTCAGCCCTTTTGCTGAAATTCCTGTCTCTCCTTAGTGATGTTTATTCATGAAGACAAGCTAAAATTTAAAAGATAATTTTCTCCACCGTTTGGGAAGTCCCATCTCAAATCCTGAAGGTTTGTTGATACCTTTTGTGAATGTACTTTCAAAGTATTTACTTATATTTTTCCTGAGTTCTGAAAATTTGCATAAATGTATATATTTGCAGAATCACAGAGTATACGGAGTTGGAAGGGCCCCATGAGCATCATCCAGTCCAACTCTTCGCCCTGCACAGGACACCCCGTGTGCCTGAGAGCATTGTCCAAATGCTTCATAAACTCTGTCAATCTTGGTGCTGTGACCACTGCCCTGGGGATCCTGTTCCAGTGCCCAAACACCCTCTGGGTGAAGAATCTTTTCCTAATATCCAACCTAAACCTCCCCTGATTCACCTTCAGACCATTCCCTCAGGTCCTGTCCCTGTCACCACAGAGCAGAGATCAGTGCCTGCCCCTCCTGTTCCCCTCACAAGGAAGTTGTAACTGCAGTGAGGTCTCCCCTCAGTCTCCTCCAGGCTGAACAGACCAAGTGACCTCAGCCACTCCTCACACAGCTTCCTCTCAAGGCCCTTCACCATCTTTTTTGCTTCCTTTGGACACTCAGAAGTAGTTTAAATATGTTTCTTATATTGTGGCACCCAGAACTGCCCCCAGCACTGGAGGTGAGGCTGCCCCAATGCAGAGCAGAGCAGGACAATCCCCTCCCTTGCCTGGCTGGTGATGCTGTGCCTGGTGCCCCCAGGGCACCTGACTGCCAGGGCACTGCTGGCTCAGATTCGACTTGCCATCAGCCAGGACCACCAGGTCCCTTTCTGTGGCACTGCTGTCCAGCTTCTCATTCCCCAGTCTGTCTGTCCATCCAGGGTTGCCTCTTGATTTGTCAAGGTCTCTCTTCACAGCTCTTCTGCCTTTAGGGGAGGGTCAGCAGCTTCTCCCAATTTTGTATCATCTGTGAATTTGCTCAGTATCCCTTCCAGTCCGTCATCCAGGTAATTTATGAAGATGTTGAAGAGCACAGGGCTGAGGGTGGAGCCCTGTGGAACCCCACTAGTGACAGGTCACCAGTCTGATGTCACCCCATTCACTGAAAACCTTTGTGCCCAACCCATCAGCCAGTTGCTCACTCATCTCACGATGAGTTTATCCAGCTGAATGCTGGACATTTTGTCTAGAAGGATCCTGTAGAGATCTCTCCTGTAGGAGAGTACCAAAAACTTCAGTGAAATCCAAAAAGATTACAACACTCATCTTTTCATCAACTATATTGGTTACCTTGTCATAAAAGGCAAATTAAGTTGCATAAGCAGGACTTTGCTCTCATGAAGCCATGCTGGCTGTGAGCAGTGACAGCATTGTCTTTTATGTGTTCTCAAATATCTCCCAGAATAAGCTCCATAACTTTGCCAGGCACTGATTCCGAATGCCTTTCTGTCTTATTAGAGTAAAACAATTTTTTGTATTGTTTTCAGAGGATTTTGAACGAGGGCACTGTCTGTTTATTACACTGCATTACCCAGTGGGTTTGATGTTTTGTGTTTATAGACACTTCTTAAAATTAGTCTGTAAATCTGTTGCTTAATCTTGTCTTCTAATTTTGATGTAATAATGTACAGAAACATTATATGTTATNTTTGTCTAGAAGGATCCTGTAGAGATCTCTCCTGTAGGAGAGTACCAAAAACTTCAGTGAAATCCAAAAAGATTACAACACTCATCTTTTCATCAACTGTATTGGTTACCTTGTCATAAAAGACAAATTGAGTTAGATAAGCAGGACTTTGCTCTGATGAAGCCATGCTGGCTGTGAGC
>VWYP01011689.1:8156-21670 GCA_013400435.1 Pycnonotus jocosus
AAAAAAAAAAAAAAAAAAAAAAAAAAAAAAAAAAAAAAGCGCCCACCCAGAAAAGAAGCAGATAAACAGAAACAGCAAGGGTGTTCAGACAAACACTTTGCTCAAGAGAGAGCTCCTAGTCTTTAACTTTTCTTTTCGATTCCTAATCTCCAGCTCTGCAATAACATTTACTCACCAGCAGGAAATCACTTGTGGTGAACAGTTTTTCTACTGCTATGATGGCCCAGCACTGAACTGAGCTGTCAAAGCCATGTTGTCAGGGAGAAAGACGGAAGGTGTATAGGCTGAGAAGGTGACACAGTAACCCTTCTGAGTGGAAAACCACTCTTGAAAACACAAGCATAGGAAGGTTATTCACAATAGTAACTAAGGTAGCCAAGCCACAAGAAGTAAATTTTCACTTACCGGTTAGCATATTTTTTTCAAGGTTAACAGGTACCTTTTACAGAAAGCATAAGCATGAAGTAACAGTGGAAGTGTTGCCAAAACCACATCACACAGCATTGACCCTGCTATTCGTACTAGCCGACAAAACTGTTTACGATGTGGATGACCAGATTAACATTACCAGAGCTGTGGTACTGCACGCTGAAATGGTATGCTACTGGGCAAATATCATAGCATTTAAAAAATTCCTACCAAAAAAAGGTATTAAAAACTTTGCTTTTGTTTTATACCACTAGAAATCATGTTATCCACCACAGATATGCAGCTGCCTCTAAGGTGAACAGTGACAAAGGCTTAACAATGAAACTTAAAATACTCAGTATTCCAGAAGCTCAGTATCTCAGAAATAAGCTGAGTATAACAAACCTCTGCAGTTACAAACATTCACAAGTAACATAATATTATCTTCTTGAAGATAACTGCAAGATCCTGCACAATCATTACATACCACATAATGATTACATGGATAGCATACAGGACAGCGACTTCATTTAGGCAGGGGGAACTTTACTGTTCAAATGGAGACCCTAGTCAAACTATCTGTTAGAGTATAGCACTAAAAACCAAAAAAAAGGAAAAGACTAAAAGACAAAAATAATAGTTCAGCTAAAATGCAGTATATCCTTTTTAACATTACTGAAAAATACTACTGTAGATTTTATAACTTGAGAACTTATAGCATAGACTCAATGGTGTTTTATATGACCATTTCCAAATGTAAAAATAATGTAATTGTTCTTCTGTTGAAGAGAGAAAATTTCAACCTATAAATGTATGAGTAGTTTGTAGATTGAAATAGTATACTTTTTGAGACTTCCATAACATTCACTAAATTTTAGAGGTTTTGAATGTTATTTTAAAAATACTCTAGTTCTCCCTATACAAAGCAGAAGAACTAAACTCTTGTTTTTCTTAGAAAATCGTGGTCTAGCTGTTGTTAAGGTATATTACATATCCCCTGATTCTCATACTGACAATTGTCTTTTTGCTCATTTAAAAGATGGAAGTAATGCCCCCTTTGTTTTGCTTTTTTTGTTTGTTTGTTTTGGGTTTGTTTGTTGGTTTGGGTTTTTTTCTGCTAATATCTAACAATAAAATTCTATTCATGTCTTTAGTATATTTTAGGGACTCAAGCTGAAAACACTACCAAAACTGTATGGAGTGCATAACATCATATAATGAAGAGTAATCTTCATTAAATTCCCTATATACTTTGCCAACATATCACATAGTCAGAACTCTTTACAGAGGTACAAAAACCATGGAGAGATCAATTTATAAAACAAGAAAGGAAATGTACTCTATGCAACAGGAAAATTAAAATGCAGTAACAGCACTATCTTGTTAGAAACACTTGGCAGCATGTCTAAAGCATCATGGTCAAAGGCATGATGCAGTATGTGCTGTGTTCCAGTCAGAAGCATTCCCAAACTCCAAACCTCTCTAGCCATCATCACCACCTCATTTGGCAGTGGGTCTAAAGAATCAGTTCATCTAGTCTAAATTTACTCCACATGAAATAGACAAAAACTAGATCTGTGTTATGTTCATGCAAAGGGAAAAAAAAAAAATAAATAAAAAGGAACACTGCCTAACAGCAAAACAGCATAAAGCTGGGCAGCTACAAAGACAGATGCACTGTATCAGAAAAGCTCTCTTCTACACCGTGTCCATATCCTGTTTTCATTTTAAATTTTCAGTGACACTTCTCTTTATTTGTCTTCCCTTCTAAGTTCTTCCAGTTTCTCAGCTCCATACTTTTTTTTCCATGTTTCTGCTGCACTGGACAGACACAGAACCAATATGTTCAGAATAGATAACAAGCAGTGTTTTGAGTGGATGAAAAGGCAAAAGGACACCAAAAAAAGAACTGACATCTCTTTGATTAGGAGCTGAGCTACAAAAACTCTGAAGACGCTTTTTTAAGAGTTATGACCAAAATTATTGTCTCACATTCTCTAAAAAACCCCACCAAAGGAAATTAATGCATTCAGCCACACTGGGTTCACATTACTGTGAATTCTGTATTTCTGTATTTCATAAAATGAACCTGCATAAACTGAAAGGGGTCTTTTAAAGCAGCTTTGGGGATTGAGAGATTTGCTTTTCAGCACACTTTGTCATTAGTGTGTCACTACTCAGAAGAGTGAGGACAATAAACAAGCTCAAATACAATGCAATCTCAAATCTCATGCATACCAGAGACTGTGTAAGCCAACCTATCTGAAAGCAGAGGTGTTAAGATAAAAATAATTACTTCTTTTTAGATTTCTATTTTTCAGACTTCCTTGAAGACAACAGGCAAATTTTTTAATTATCTATTAAGAACCCTTTGAGTATACTGAGTGGATGGTTCCTCTTCAGTTCCTTCCTATGAGTTTTTAGACAAAGAAAATAAGAATGGAGGGGTATATTCCCAAAACCTGTTACTGAAAGGCTTCAATTATGAAATTGCAATACAAGCTTCCAGCCATAATCTAGGAGAAAACATGATGTAGCTCTATAAAAAAGAAGAAGCAGAAGAAGCACCATTTTGTCTTCTTATTTTAGAGGGATCGAGACATAAACCTTACTTGGAAGTTACAGAATAAACCCTAGACTTCTTCAAAAAGAAGGAAAAAATGGCATGTGTAAGTATCTCCATAGGGAGAAAATAACAGATCATAAAGAGGTCATCAATTTTACGTGAATGGCACAGCAAGAACTTTGCAGTGAAGCTAAACAACCTCAATTTACCATCACCAAGAATGACAAAGCATCGGAACAAACTAGCAAACTACCAATTTTTTTTGTCTCAGAGGAATAATTAATTTCATATATCTAAACTTTGAAAATAAAAATTATGTATATGATAAGTGTCTATTCTTTATTAAAGTAACTAGAGATATGAGGACTGGAGCACTCCTGTAGCTTATATTCTGCCTCTTTCAAGAGATGTGACCCTAACTAACTTTGCACTTCTACCTTAATTTCTTCATCTGTAAAACAGAGATAACACTACTTATTTACATATCTCAGTGCATAATGTGAATTAACTAATGTTTTAAACTGCCATAAAGATGAAAGCCAATTTAAAACATAGTTTGATTAACAGAACCATTCATACCATCTGCAAATTAATAAAAATAAAATTCTTTAACAGATTTCTTGCAAAGATCAAGAATAATTATACCAACCATGGAGTCTAGATATTAATAGCTTAAAGGTTGTTCTGTCATATTCATGAAAGTCACAGAAGTACCAGTGTAGCTTCTAAAAAGTGACTGAGATTGACCCCTCTGAAAACAAAGTGTTTAGGAGTTCAGGACTGAAGTCCTCCCACCTTCACATAAATTCTGTAGCTATCATGAGCCTTTCTCCGATTCCATACATCAGATATGTCTACTTATAGGGAAAAAAAAAAAAAAAGACTATGAAGAAAGCCAAGTTTTAATTTAGAATTTAATAAAAAATTGATTAAGCATCACAGAGCACAAACAAAGCTGCTCTATAAATCTCTCAGCTCTTTTTATGCAGGAATGAAAGAAAACACTGTCTGCTGAAGCAGATGACAGATGCTGGCTTAAAGATAAGTATTATTTATACTTCTGTACCAGATTTCTTCTTATGCATATCTTATCATGCATGGATATACAATCAACAAAGCAATTATTCTGTATCAGTCAAAGACCTTACAACACACTTTTTCTCCATTGGAATTTATTTCATAACAGTTAATTGTTCAATAAAAAAATTGGAGAAATAAAGAAACTGAAACATTTCAAGAAAATGTTTAAATTATATTTGAAATACTCTTTCCTGCTGATGTACTTAAATGGATCAATTGAAAGGTCTATAAACTGTCATGTTTAGAAATGCACTGAGGCTTTGCAAATCACTGAGGAATACCTCTAATATCTGCAAATATCTGGAATCAGGGAATTTTTAATAAAATTAGCTAATGCAGGTGACTTCTCCTCAGACTACTCCAACAGACTCTTTCCTCACTGCAAAAGGTAAAGCATCTGCACAGCTACAATCCATAGTAGCAAGTTTTAGCATTATCATGAGTATGAACATATATTTATTGACAAAAAATATTTTTTCATAAGCGAAATGAAATATAATTTCCATGTTATATTTTCTTCCTTTTCTTCCACCTTTGCTTTCCCCTCCCTCCATGAGCACTCATTTAGTAGTAGTGCAGTGAAACACTGTATTTTTCTGGCTTAATAATCTAAAAGAAAAGCAAGAAAAGGATACATTAATCTAAATGGCTGAAAAAACCTTCCTGCAATGATTTATTCTAATTTGTTTAAGACCAGATTTTGAGTAATGCAGACATAAACAGCATGTTTCTCCCATGATATACAGACACCTCCATCATTATCCCCAAAAAAATCCTTCTTAGAGAATTTAAATTATAATTCTTCAGAATCATACTGGCAAAGAAATTAACTTTAAGGCACTTTCTTTAACTGAGTACAATCATGTCTTGAGAATCAGAAATTTATAACTAAAATAGGTTACATAAATCAGCACTTATGCTGCAATATGGAATCAATTTTTCTTTTTTGAATTATGCAGAAATACACTATAGGACCATATCAATTAGATTATAAGTTTCTAGAATACTCATGAGTATTCTAGAATACTTTCATTCCCCATAAAGATACACCACACAGGTAAGTTTATCTGAGTAACTAAGAAATCCTCTTTTCAAATCTGGCTATTAATATACATCAAAAGTTTCTTGACAACCTGTAATATGATTAAGATTGAAGTAAATTAAAAGCTTTAGTGCATGTGTATTTCTTACCTCTGTATGAACTATGTGCTTTTTCATTCATAGTGAATGACACCAAAAGACTAGCTACCATATTTATGGGATTTAAACAGTTTTGCATTCTGCTTTTTAATTAAAAATGCTGCCACTAAAATTTTTCTGCCATGCTTGGACCCTTCAAAGTAAATATGTGTTCATGACAAAAAAGCAATTAAAGATCACAGGAGCCAGAGAAACAAATTTTAGGCATCTTTAGAGGAGATTGCTGTTTGTGTTCTTGGTGCATTTTCAGCAATGAACAAGGAAACTGCATCTCATCTGTATGCTCTGTGGAATAAAAATATATACTGCAAGGTGAAAGAGCTAAGGCATCTCCTGATAGTAATGGGTCCAACTTATCACTGGGTTTCAGAACACCTTATCTCTTAGCAGATAGCTGATAGAAGTTATTTACAATGACTGGTCAGTCCACTGATCAGCCACTGTCTGTCAGGCAGACACTGGAACTAATTATCACCCAAACCAAAGAGGCTTAAGAATAAGGTTACTTAAAGTTTTAGAAAATAAGAGAAGAAAAGCTTCTGAAAGAAACACCAAAATACATTCATTTTCAGTGGTCTAAAGTAGTTCCCAAATTGCTACTCACTGGCTGGACTGTTCAGGACAATGTCTTATAAATCAGTGGAGTCCAAGTATTATTTTCATAGTAGAGGATAGGAAAGTGAAACATAAATGGGATTTTCCAAAATATTTAAATAGAAACCTTCCAAACATATCTGCATAATGTCATTTTATTATTAAATTTCTCAGCCTGCCATTTTCTTAAGAGGTAGGAAAATAATTTGCAAGTGCAGCCAATCTGAAGAACCAGCTAACTTGCACCATAAGTAATGCAAAAGAATGTCAGTTTACACAACATATGCAGATTCGACACTATCTACACATGTAACCGATGAAATACAAAGACAAAAAATAATAAACTTTTTTGATTCTCATAATTGTCAGAGAGGGAAATATTATAAAAATTTCCACTGGCTTCAGAAGAATTTGAATCAATTCTTCTGAATCATGATAGTAACACAGGAAACTCCTTTTTTTCAAAATTTAGAAATTAATCTAAAAATGTTGGTGGCTTGTTTCATATTATTATTGACTTCAAGACAAGTATGTCTTGGAGAAAAAATCACTGTCTATCAAAATACTACATAAAACAACCACTGAAAAAATATCTATTCTACAGACTTAGTTTTAGCACTTCTTTTCTTTTTTTGTGGCACAGTACTGTAACTGTATTTCCACCAACTCACCTAATAAGCAGGCCTCTTGTTAATATAACCTTTCTTGTTTATAATTATGACTTACTCATTACACATGTGATAATCAACAGTATGTCTCCTGTTTATGACAATCAGGTTTTCAAAACTATTCCCAAATATATCTCTCTCTCTATACTGAATATACCACTTTTTTTTTTTTTTTCATAGAGGACACATTAAAAATTTTATTGAAAGTAATACATCTGAGTTTGTCTGTCACAATAAATATTAAATATTCTGGGCCTTTCAAAGGGTTGACTTTTCCTTTGTTTGTCCTTCCTCCAGGAATTTCTGCAGTGCAGGAACTTAGCAATGCCGTGTAACTAGCAGAATGTAACATTTCACTAAAAATGAAACAAACCTTAGAAACTTCAAAGAAAAACAAATCCAATGGCATTTCTCTGAAAATTGGCAAAAAAGGCATTGGGGAAGACAAGAAACCAAACGAGAAAAGGAAGCTCCTGTTCCGTAAGACTAAAACATATTACAAGTGAGAAAAAGAAAAGGCATCCCTAGTCAACAAAGTCCTCTCTGGCACCCATTCTTCAAAGGGAAGCACTATCAGGGCTGAGCTGCTAAACAGTTAATCTCCAGTAACTCCACTAAAGAGCACTAGTGGCAGGCTGCCCGTCATTCTCTTAGACAGAGCTTGTCAGAGAAAGTAGGGCAGCTTGTCCAGCCCAGCAGTCAACTGATTACTAGCGAGCTCAATGGGGCTGCCGGCCAACTCCTGAGACTGCTGCCAGCCCCTTGGGTATTCAAAGGCCAGGATCCAGTGTGGCTCACTTTGCCAGAATCACATGATGTCAGTGCTGTTTTCTCCAGACCAGAATAACCAGTCATTCAGGTTGCTGCAAATGGTATGCAAACAAATGTCCTAAGCTCAGCAAGGCTTGCCACCTGCATTAACTTCCAGGGGTTACAGCCACAGGTCGGATCCTTACCTCTGCAGAATGTTTCTGAGATGCAGACGGGCACAGTGTGGTGTCCATTCAGGCCTCCTGCAGTAACTATATTTTAAAAAATTGCTACAGTAATTGCACTGACCAAATCCCACTCTGGAAACTACATTTCTAAACTTTTTTTTTTTAAAAAGAGATGACACCTGAGAGTTGAGTCTGGTAGAGCTGAACAGAAACTAGCCAGGTATTTACAGTTAGATATATGGAATGGAAACAAAACTCCTAAAATGTCTAAGAAGAAAATATGTATTCATTTAATATCCAGGGAAATTCAAAATTGAAAAAAGAAATTCAACCAATTTCTAAGCAGTATATTTTTCATAAAAGATTTCTCTCCCTGCAAATTTTACCCAGCCCAATACAAAGATTCATCAACTTTCATCTGATATACTGAACAACATATATAATACTGTAAATGTGCAAATGATTTGCAATGCAAAACACAGTGCTGGTAGAAAAAAAAAAAAAAAGAACAAAATTTCTTTTCTACTTCAAAAGTTGGCATGTTTGTCAAGCTGACAAGGCAGTTGCATGGGTGCAGTAAGGGTTCTGAAATCTGAGTCTGACCAAGTGCACAAAAAACTGGCAACCCTTTCCCTACAGGCATTTTTGAGTTTTGGGGTTTCTTTTGCAGGTTTTGTTGCCTGTATCAGTGTATGAAGCCCAGAGAAATATCCCAAAGGTATTAAGTGATACTGCAGCTGGGTCAACACAGACTGTGGGATGAACAGATGGAGAGCAGCCCTGGGGAGAAGGACTCAGGGGTGCAGGTGGAGGAGGGGCTGGACATGACCCAGCAATGAGCACTCACCAAAAATACCAAACATGTCCTGGACTGCATCCAGAGCACCGTGGCATTCTGCCCCTCTGCTCTGCTCTGCTCTGCTCTGCTCTGCTGAGACCCCATCTGCAGGGCTGCATCTAGCTCTGGGGTACCCAGCACAGGTACTCCAACATGGACCTGTGTGAATGAGTCCAGAGGAGGCCACCAAGGGAGTGAGTACCTCTTGTATGGGGAAAGGCTGACAGAATTTTGATTGTTCAGCTTGAAGAAGAGAAGGCTTCAGGGTGACCTAACGGTGGTCATCTAGTATCTGAAACAAACTTGTAAACAAAGACTGTTTACAAGAGAATGTAGTGATTTGACAAGGGGTAATGTGTTCAAAATAATACTATGTTTAACTTAGGTATTAGAAAAAAATTCTTTGCTGTGAGGATGGTGACACACTGATTTCCCGAGGAGGCTGTGGATGCCCCATCCCTGGCAGTGTTCAAGGGCTGGATAGGGCTCTGAGTAACCTGTTCTAATGGAAGGTATCCCTGGTCATGGCAGGGGATTTGGAATGAAACGACCTTCAGGATCCCCTTCCAATCCAAACCATTCTATGATTCTATTTTTAGGAAAGTCCTCTGGACTTCATGAAGAATAACCACTAAGAAGAGTAGAAACTATGAGGAAAGGAAGAGATGTTGAAGAGTATCTTTGGCATCCTTACAACAGAAAAAAAATGATGGAGTTAACAGTAATTTACACAAAGCCAAATTCTACTGATTTTAGGTAGCATCTTTGTGTATAAACCAAAAGAAGCAGTGATGCAAGACACAAACCAATGTGAGTATTGTAGAAAAATTGGCTTTAAACATTGAGCTAGAGCCTCAGGCCCAACACAGCTGCCCAGGATACTTGAGGAAGCCAGGAATTCTCACAACACAGACAGACTTGGGAAGAAAAAAATCCCTAGCTGACAAAGTAAGCATGTCAGGATGGCCTGGTGACAAAAGCAGATGGGGTTGAAATACAGTCCCAAACCACTTTGGCTCAAATGTCTGTCTCTGGAGATGTGTGCCAGTATCTGCCTGCAAAAATGCAGGGACTCCTTTTAATTTGGAGGACCACTGCCAATTTCCAAAGTCAGTCCAACAGTCACTAACATCTCAGCTTTTGACTTGTCCTTGTTTACCCTAGTGTCTATCTGTTGCAGAATTATGAATTAGAGTTAAATCACACATAACTTTAAACCTCAGCCAATTATCAGCAGAAGCATGGCACTCTGAAATAACAACAGGTGTGTGTTTCTCAGATTTCTTTGGCATCAGCAACATCCCCCTCCCCTTCAGCATTTGAGAATTTTGACAAGTGGTACTTCTGTCTCATCCCTAGCCTAACTAGAAAGGATAAAAGGTTGCACCTATGATAGCCATTTCTACTAACTTGAAGTAGCAGCTATGACCATAAAATGAAAAATAATCTGACAAATTACAGAAGTTAGAAAAGCAATGATCCAGTAACAATCAAGAGAGGTTAGAACTGCCTCTCATTTAAATTTCAAGACAAAATAACAAAAGTAACTCGTGGTTTCTTCAATTTGGAGGAGAAGAATCTTTGTTGTCATTCAGGTTTGGTACCCTTCCACCCAGTGGCAATTGGGCTTGTAGTATATATTATTCTAAATCCTAGAATAAAGATACACCTACCACACAGTACCAGAGATCAAATTACAGCGGATGTTTTCCAGAGTAATGTCATTTATTCTTGGGAAAAGCACAGTACAATAGCTACACTATGTACAAACTAAGCGAAAACATGACTCATGACTCACAAATTAAATCCAAGAACTTCACATAAATCTTTTGGAAACCTGAATATCCAGGATACAAAGCAAGGAACTGGCATTATTATTACAGCTTTCTCTCAAAATCCATTTAACCTAAGCGTTGTGCCATGTGAGCCTCACTTCCTATGAGCCTGGTAAATATATAAGGCAGTCAAATTCATCTCTGAAAAAATGCGTTTTTAATGAAACACGAAACATGTTTTTCACTGCCACTAACAACTGGTTCTGTGACTTCATTTGGTCTCCTTTGCTAGGAAATATCTCTATATATTATAAAATCTGTCATTTCAACATCTCCCTCTTACTATTTATATCCACTGTTGTCAATCTCAAAGATAAAATTTATTTAATTAAAGGTATAATACTAGGAGTCAATTTCAGATTTCAAGGTCACTCCAGTTTTGGTTCCTCTCGTCATTCATTCCTAACAGAATTGTATTCAAGATTTGAATTTCATACAGAGATTGCATACTATTACTAGATACTCTGTTATTCTCAACTTTTAAGTGTTATGGACATGGCACATGATAAGCCCAGCCCTTTGATTCACTTTTTTCTTTATCAATTGATTGTTTTTTCTCACATATTCCAATCTTAACTTTGTTAAATTGAATTTAAGATTAAGGAAATGGTGAGACAAACATGATTTCATATTTTGCTTAAAACAAAGAGCTACAAAATGGTTTTAGACTTACAGTTTGCTGTAACGTATGACAAGGATGACAAGTATTAAGCTGTTGTGAAGTTTCAATCAAATACACCATTCATATGAGCAGGCAAAAAAAAGCAATTAATTATCATTTTCACCATGGAGTACCCACAACCCCAAAATCCAAAAATAAGGATGGAAAAGCTGTCTGAAACCTCTACTCAATTGTCACAAATCACAGGAATTGAGTTAGCAGCAAGTTTTCACGCTTTTACAGAGAAGTAAAGGTCATTTCTTCAACGGGTCTGTCTGTAAGATACAGTGAAATTGAAAGTTTAAAAATAAGGGGAAAAGGTCATCTTATCATAAAATGAAGAGACAGCCAGACTGGACTGAAATATTTCTGTCCAGTAAACACCCTGGCCTTTGGTGTTTCAGTAAGTAGAGCAGCATCCTGGGTCCAAGTCCTCACACCCTCACAAGGCTGACCCAAGCCCAGTCACCACCTCGTCCTGTAACATAGGGACACAGAACCAAGCCTGGGGCACCTGGGCACAGTCCCTAAGCCACTGCAGTCGGGGGACCCAGAAGTTCTCAGCATCCACTGAAGAGAATAGCACTTGTAGAAACAAAGCAGTTTTTCCTGCTCATGCCCCAACTTTTTTTTTAAGTTTTCCATGGCAGACTTTTATATGATTCCATGAACAACACACCCAGAGGTGGCAGGCAGCTGAATTGCCTTAGAGCTCTGCATTTTTTAACTCATTTTTCTTTTTAAGTCTACTGTGAGTTTTTTGGAAAGCTGAAGGAGAGCAGAACTTTTGGGCAGAAGTGAGGAGAGGTGCATAATTTGACACTGCAAGCCTCATGTTACTGAAGGGGAAAAAAAAGCTGAAGAGCAGTCTGGTCTCTTGAAATTCTTCTTTGAAAGTAAATGGATTCCAAGCATATTAAATTACAGTCTTTAATGAGACAATTTAGTCAGAGCCTCTCAAGTTCATGATTTTTCATTTGTCTATACACTTTTCTGAGATGAGGCACCTGCCTCTACAGGAGTTATGCTTCCTTCCCTTCCTTCCCTCCCTTACACATACCACTGCAAATCTGAAGGGATATTTCAATCATCACTTTGATAAAGGAGATCATTTTGGCATATAGTGATCTCCTAACAGATTAAGGATATTTACTTTCTTCCTGATGGATCATTCCCAGAGATATCAGCACAACACAACCTACGCAATTAGTTTTCACAGGTGGCTGTTTTGCCTCCAGTAAAACTGCTTTCTTTCTCCTCCTGCAAGTCATAGCAGAGCAAATGTATATAAAAACATTTCAGATATGAAATAAACACTTTCATAAAAGCAGCTGTGATGCAATGCATCATTTCTGTCTGACCTGAGCTATGGAATGAACTTTTGTTGCCAGAATCAAAGATGGTAAGGAGAGAGTGGAGGACAGAGGCCAGGAAAGGGCTGGGGGAAGATCAGGGCTCAGAAATAGCAGTGTGAAACGACCTCAAACACTCAAAGGGTAAATGCCTGTTTGGTGTAAGCACACACTCTCTATGTACTCTGCTGCATGACCTGTGCAAACAAGCTCACGCTGCCATGCAAGAAAAACCAAGACAGTTATCTACAACTGAGAGTTAGGAAAGGCAAGCCCCTCACATATTATGTGCCACGGGCAGCAGTGAATTTCCTCAAGCATAGTAAAAAGCACATCTGAAGCTGTAATTTCACCCTCATATCCTTTAACTGGTCACTGTCTAGGAAAGTATAACAGAAAAACCTCCTAAAACTGCTGTCTGACATTTTCAAGAACTGCATTTTTAAGATACTACAACGTAAATGTGGAAATCTCAGACAAAATCTCCATTAAAGATGTCTCTACGAAAAGAATCCCAAACTGTTACACAGCAGGGATTCAAGTGAAAAATTTTGACAAGTTCCTTCAGGACTACTCTACATAGGAATTTGGCTATATTATTTAAACATCTGTGAAGCTTATTTGGATTTTTTTTTCAGTGCTCAAAGAAGAAAACATAGGAGAAAAATCTTATTAATTTTTGTTAAATATCTTCTTTACATGGTCATTGCAGGGAGCCTACAAAGATATTTGAACATTCGGGCTTCACAACTGATATAGGTTTTTACAATTCCTAAGCATGATGTGCAAACCAAAGCATCATATATCAGGTCTCACTTTTAACTGGCACCACCAACTTACTCATCTTGGAGTCTAACACAGAGTGCCAGTTGAGCAAGAAAGTTGTTCTTAAAATTCTTTTCTGGAATTTGGGTTTTCCCTCAAGGATGCAATGAATGCATACAATAATATTTTAATGCCAGAGAAAAAGAAAAAAATTCTGAAAAGAGAGAAAGAGAGAAAGAGAGAAAGAGAGAAAAACAGAGAGAAAAACAGAGAGAAAAACAGAGAGAAAAACAGAGAGGAAAACAGAGAGGAAAACAGAGAGAAAAACAGAGAGAAAAACAGAGAGAAAAACAGAGAGAAAAACAGAAAGAGAGAAAGACAGAAAGAGAGAAAGACAGATTTCTGATAACTCCTTCAGTTTATAGATTTTGGTGAGCAATTACAATTTATATCCAGGTAATTTTATGCACCATAGCACAGCAAGCAGGTATTATTACCACAGGCTTTAATCTTTTTTACAGCGGAAGTTTATAGCATTTTCAGAAATACACACACACACACACACATACACAAAAAAAAAAAAAAAAAAAAAAAAAAAAAAAAGAAAAA
>VWYP01011689.1:28483-65515 GCA_013400435.1 Pycnonotus jocosus
ATCTTTTTATATTTGATATTTTTTAATAAAGTAGAAAAAAGTCTCACTAGGAAAATAAAAACAATAAGACGTGACAGGAAACAAAACAGCATTTTGTCTTAAATTTGCACAACCTAATTTATAGTAATAAAGCAGAACCTAAGAGTTCTGGTAAATGTCAGTGCAGTCATGTTCATTACATATGTTGATAGGTATGAAGCAAAGTCTCTGTAGGCCCTTCAAAAATTGCACACAGCCGATTTAATGCAAACCAGAAGTCACTGACTGCTGGATGAACATTCGGTTTCATTCCCACATGGATATTAAGACAAAGAAGGGGGAGGGGGCTTCCTCCTCATTTATTTACAGTTAAAGGGTGGGTCTTGAGGAATGAGCATGAGGCCAGTGAAGAATGGATTTGGTTTATGGGAAGACACCTCCCAGCCTCCCATTCTGCAGCCGCCACAGCGAAAGCGCCTGGGTTGTGTGTAACCTCCTCCCCCATCTCGCATCTGCCTTGCCCAATCTTGTCTGGGCCCGCTCCAATAACAACATCTGCTTGGCAGCTTTTCAAACCCATGGATAGTTATCTAACTGAGGCTTTTGTGCTGCACTGTTTATTCTATGTGAAGAAATGCCTCCTTAGTTGAAAGAGTACTTTAGAAAAGCTGTGCAGCTATTAGCAAGTGAAGCACAAGGCTAATAACCCCCACCTGCTCATCAAATTAATTATGACATCTGAGTCATTATAACTCAGAAAGAACACATGACTGCAGACTTGTCACACGTAGAAATAAAACCAATCTGCATTAGAAGAGGAAAATATATGGGGCGGGGGGGACGTGGTGAAATAGTCCGAAGGGAAAAATTCAACCTTCCACAATTCAGTCATTAAAAATGTGCCTTACTAACTGCCCAAAGGCAAAAACTGAAGGAGCGAGGATAGGAGTGGCTAGAACTTTCCTTGCAGAACATATCTCTACCCCTCAGTGTGGGCTTTATCAAAACAAGAAGAAAACAGATTAACAGATTGATCTTCACAGAAGGACTGTAAATCTGCATGTTTTGTGGGAAATTTTGTTTCCATAAGATTTCATAATAACCTGGTAATTCTTATCTCATCTTTCCCTCCCCAGTGCAGTTACTCCAAATGTAACACACATATCTTAAGTAAAGGTATTTTCAGACTTAATGAGGACTAGAGTAAGGAAAATTCTGGGGGGTGGGGGGCAGCAGATGGCAAGTCTAATATATCAGGCAAACTTTAACTATTTAGAAAACAGCAAAAGAAATAAAATATTCAACAAGTAAAATATCTGCAAGTCAGATTTCACTTAGTTCAGACTGTAAAGGATAAAACATTGCCATATTTTGTATGCACATGTTGCCTATTAATTTGATTACTGAAGCTATTGGATCACTTTGCAACAATTCACACAGATAATAAGTTCCTTTCTTTCAGAGGTATGAACTCCACTAGAATGGTTAAACCATACATCGGCTTGCTACAATTCTAAATGTCTTCAGTATGCAGAGAAAAGGTATGCATTTCCTGTATTTTGTAACACTTTTCTGAAAATCATAACAATTTTTCACTGTGAAAGCCCTGCACCTCACCTTGCACTTCTCAAAAGTGGCTCTTAAATGCAAACTGTAAGTGATGGCTAAATAATTTTAAATAACTCTCAGACTCTTATCAAAATCAGGTGATAGGTAAAACAAACCATTAATACATTAATATATAATGTGGTTTAGTTAAGTGAATAAAAATATACTGGCCAGTAAATACATTAATGTTGGAAAAGTGTTTTGTCTTGCATTAGTCCCAACTGGTTCACTGCCAATAGTACTTCCTCCAGAACAGAACACACAGCTCATGAGTAACTTCTCTGTTACAAAGAGCATACCTTCAAGAAATATTTCTATCACAGGCAGGGCTTTTAAATCAGTTACAGGAATAGAAAACATTTTCTAAGTCAGTCACAGAACACAACCTGAAAAGTAGATAGTAAATTACTTGTGGCAGATGATCTTCATCTACATCATTTCTCCCATTAGTGCGTATTTTTCACTGTGTTAGTAGCAAATACCATCCTTTCCAAGTAAAGACCTCCAGCATTATTTCTGGTGAAAAAATGTTGTAGAATTAGACCAGACCAGATGATACTGGTTGCCTGGCCACTTCATATTTTTCAAGTAATATGTATGCAAATTACTGGGAAAACCATGTTGAAACCTCATTTTAACTATTCATTTTTATTTGGTTTTACTTCAATCATTTTCGTTACTTGAAGGAAAATTTTGTTTGATTTATTCAACTTTTTCATTTAGCCCAAAGTTGAGAGACATAAAAAGAAAGTAAATATTAAAGAGGAAGTCCCAGCTTTGCTTTTGCCAAATAAGACAGCTATGTAGCCTAGAAAATAAATTACTATCACTTGAATGTGTCAGTGCTGTAGAACCAGAATAAAGAAGAAACAGGAAACATATTAATCACATAGACAGGCTGTTCTGCACAGATTTTTATGCCTGCTAAGATGAGCCTCACATTCTGTCTTCTCAAAAGTTCCACTTTTGGAGAAATTCTCTTCAAAGGGGACTTGATGTGTTGATATTGAAACCTATGGCTTCCTCCACAGTATGATTAGGTCTGTAGGCAGAAAAATTACTGTGCTGCTCCCTGCTATGCTCATACTCCCTGCCACAGAACTGTTTGCAGAGCCCTCCCTACAACCTGTTCCTGCCCTGCCTGATCCATAGGCACATATTGCTCCTTCTTATCACAGAAAACACTGGGAAAACAGTGAAGAAATAAAGCAAGGGAGACCATGGTGCATTCAGGATTCTCACTGAGTTTGGTATAATGGATTATTTGATAAAAAGGATATATAGTTTTTACATATAAAAGCATGGGTAATTCAATTCACAGGAATGTACTGCTTCTGTTCTTACTGTAAGAACACACAAATTATATATTCCTCTAGGACATGTGGCCCTGCAGAAGCACTTAAGCGTAGCTATAAACCACACTGAATCTGGCCTTGAGCTAATATGTTTAGGGAGTTCTAACAGGAAAGAAAAGGAAATTTTTTTCTCAGCTGGTACACTGTTAACTGAATGTACAACAATGCACGTGACCAAAGTTTGAGTGGTACCATCAATTTACAAAATACCTAGTAAATCTAAATTTCATCTGAAGGCTCTATGTATTTTTTCCCAAAATATCATCTCATCAGAAATTAAAGTAAGTAGCGACATAGAATTTATGAGTCTAAATTTAAATTCAGACTACTGTTTCCAAATGCAATATCCAAGTGGAAAGAGTTTATGCTAAACTGGTCTAAATATTTTTAAAGGGGTTTTTTTGATAACTACTTCCCACAATTACAGAATTCCTTTACCATGATGAATGATAAATATGTAGTCCAGAAAAATGCAGCTAGAGCACGAAGGCTTGTGCACCCACACACAGAAACATGCACTGCATACACATTATGTATGCTAAAGTGCATGAAGGGAACATTATGCAAAAAAGTGTGATCTGTGATAACCACCTATGAAAAACAATTCTACACAGAATTTTCTGACAGGTCGAGAGATTTAACAACATTGTCACTGAACTCTTAAAAATGTCAAAGGATACAGCAGTTGGAGTGCATATTTCTCTAAATTCTGCAGTTCCTAGATCTTTACAAAGAATACTGCTTCTCATATGCATATTATCTCTGCACACATCTCCACCCCTGCTTCCTTCCCAATGCTACGTGGTCTTGAAAATACAAATGTTCGAGTTTCCTGGAGCTGAGTGAAAGAGGAAAAGTCACACTCCCCAGGGGCAAAACTAAAGGTTCTCGGCGCCCCTAAAGTTGTTAACGACAATACAACATAACGTGTCATTTCACCATAATTAGTAAGAGGGAAACAGCTTTTTTTTCACCTCCAACGGCATTAATGAGATAAGACAAGGAATTCCAGATCATATCTGAATGCACAAAAATGTCTGATCAAGAAAGTGCTTATATGAACAAGGAGTGATATTTGTGCAACAAGCAGGAAACAACAAAACACAAAACACATACACGCACAAAAAAAAAAAAAACAAACCCACAGCACCACAAATCTGCTCAAAACTAAGAAAGGAGTCCTCAGATTACACCTTCGTCTTCAATTTTTTCTTGATAAGGGTGTTCTGCATTACTTCTCCTAATTTTATAAATGCTCTCTTCCTCCTTCATATGGATACATTTTTTATAAGCGTGCCACTTTGGGTATGCAAAATTGTTTATCCTGAAAGGCTTAACTCTCCAGCCTTTTGTAATTAACACTATTTGTGTGAATAATACCAAATTACTTTGTTTGTGCATCCATCTTTCTCTTCTGTACTGTAAGTAACTTTGAAAGTGAAGAACCAGAGATGGTACTGCAAATTTTTACTTCTCTGCAGCTATTCATCATGGAACTTCTACATAGATATTACAATATTTTAAGGCTCCTACGACAGTTTTGATTTTGTAAGAAAGGGTGGGATGCACTATGTGCTTCACTTGTTCAGGTTTGGAGGCAGAGGACGAGTGTAAAACACAAGCAAAAGTAGCACATAAAACTGGCCTGCTAATGGCTAAAATCCCCCAACTACAGAGCAAATCATATATAAACAGGGACAGTGGTTTCCTCTCACAGATCTATTAATGTGCCTTAATGATTATCTAGAACAACCACATCAAAGAGAGCAACAACTGCTCAGTAAACTATGCCTATTCATTCTCGGGTTTCTCTGCTGAGATCACCAACTATTTCAATGATGCTTTTCTATAAAACAGTCACCAGTCCACCAGAAACAAGACTAAATCCTCAGTCTTTTACCCGAGTAAGACCACATTCTTCAGCAGGCACTTCTGACAACACTTTTATTCTTGACTTTGACTGGTTAATCACAGTAGCAGTTCCAAGTCTCTCGAGCGCAGTTTTCACAATTTTCAAATTGAAATTTATCCATGTTCAGCATCATCAACTAGTGTGTGCTCCAACCACAGCAGTGCCTCGAAAGAATACTGCTGCAGACAGCCCTACCACAGACCTCCTCTGAACTGCAGGACAGCAGACAAGGGGACATCCAACACCAGCATAGACTAAAAAGGGAAGAAAATTAAGTTTGGGGGCCTGAGTTTTGAAATCAGTGTTTGATGTGGGGGAAGGGTGTTCATATTTTCATATACTTTTCCTTTGATGCAGCATCCTTCACTACCAAAGACAAGGAGACACTGTAAACCCATTCCACCACCACTAGATAGGTAGTGGCCAAATGTGTTGCTCTGCCTTCAACTACACTTTCAGTTTCTATACTAAATCACGCTTAATTACAGATTATACCAACAGAGTGTATGTTTCTGGTGCTGGCTGCCAAAATTATTTTTTAAAGCAGTGTAGCTCACTGTGATTAAGCCAAACCAAAACTCTCATCAGTGCCAGATGTGGCACCACTGCCAACTGTTAGACTATACCACCCATTGTGTGACCATTCTTCGTCTTTATCTCTGCAATAAAGTGGCTGGACTTTTGTTCTCCCAGAGTGACACATCAGTGCTTTACTCAGAAATGCAAACTCATTTTTGGACACAACAGAAGCCTTTTTCCCTCCCAGTTCCCTGTAGCTGACAATCTACTTATGAGATTTTAGACATAATTGAAGACACAAAACTAAAGTTATAAAACTGGACTTATATTTTGACAATTAAGCTTCTAAAACTAAGGATTCTATTGTTTTATATGAAAACACAATTTAATCTCTTTCATGGACCTAATAGAGTGCCTAATTTTTCATTTTAATTTTATAGACGTCAGGAAAAAGGCGGGGTTTATTCCATCAGCAAAATTAATATTTTAAAGATAAAATTTGAATAACTTTCCCCCAGTCATCAAGCAGAACACAGAACACTCAAAAATCTGGACCAGAGATTTTGGATTCTTTTATATACTCCTTATCAGGACTTATGAACAGCTCCAAACCCACAACCTCTGAAATACCACAGTCATTTCCTATTTTAGAAACAAGGTAATACAGCAGTCTCACCGCACAATGCAATAACACTGCACTGCACAATGCATTAAGCATGGAGAATTGGTGTTTCTATATTGATAACCACTGCACTGTTTTTTATCCAAGTGCTTCTAAGTGTCTTACAAATATGATTAAGCCTTACCATGACTGGGAGATAAGCAAATGTATTAAGAGTTTCAGTCTAAGAACTGAGAAGCTGAGGCAACTAGCAATGTCCAAAGGATTTTTGTCTTTTAGCTCCATTCAGGCAGGAATCAAGGACAAGCTCACAAATGAAACTGAAAAACCTGATCTAAATCCAAGTCCCTGGCCACTGACTGACAGGAGCTAAGACAATCTGAATGGGTGCATACAAAATGAAAATGGATATTTGAAATTTTTGACAAATCTATACGTAGGTCCAAAAACATGTGTGTGAGCTGCAAAACTTTAGTTAAGCCAAGATCTAATCTTCTATATAATTTTAATAGAAACATTACAGGAAATTAATTTCCTGGTTCAGTGTTAGGGATACATAGGGATATATAAAAATAGTATTCATTATACTGGATGCATTTTTGTGTTCCTATAACTGCAGAATAGCATTCATTGTAATGCTCATTTTCATGATAGCTTTTATGTACTCTTTCCCCCAAACTTTTAATCTCAATTCTATTGATGATTGTTAGCCTCACAAAAGTAACTACAGGAACTTTTTTTTCTCTATACGTTGTAAGAAAAAAAATTGCTAAGATTTTATTCTTGGCATTATCAATGGGCTTTAAGGGCAAGTAAATCAGTTTTCACCCTTCTTTTAAAAAGTTCTAAATATGAACTGTATATGATGAATTCTCTCTTCAGCAGCCCATCCACACCAGTTGCACAGGAAAATATGGTAGCTTCCAAGATGTATTTCATTTAACAGTCTGTCTACACCCGGCAATCATTGCAGCATTGTCCAGAGTTAGGAATGCCAACATATTTCTAAACTCTGCCAATGCAATAAATTTTCCTGCACAAAGGCACTCAGCACAAGCTAAGAATGTTCACACCAAGAGCTGGTACAAAGTTTTCACTGGAGTGTAGAAGAGTTTGCAGCTGTGCTTATTTAGCTTACTTTAAAAAGGCTTTCCATACAGAGGGAAAACCCTAAACCCATTTGAAGAGTATTTCATATACCACACTACTGTCCTAAAATTTCTCTATTGTTTGTAGGAGGCAAAAGGGTGGGAGAGAAGAATGAGGAATAGTGGCATTTAGGTTGGAGTCTCCAACCACAAAAGGAAAGTAGACAAATGCAAAGTTTTTGTCAAAAGTTTTGAAATTAATAACTTGGTTCTGTACTACTAAACCACATTTTCCCTCATAGAAGACAAAAAAACTTTTTACATACACTAACTCAAATTTTCCTCACACCACCTGATTTAAACTCACTCCAGACCTCAGCTGAAACAATTGCTAACAGATCTCACGTTTCTTACAAGTAGAGATGTGTTTGAAAACTGCCTTCAAAACAGTGAGTACAAAAATTGTTAGAGTCTTTTTGTTCCATACCAAGTCTTTGAAAAATATAATGCAGAAAACATCTCTGGTGTTTTGCATATCTGATACATGTTTAGCTTAATGCAGTAAGTTTTAAGTAAGTATGAAGGAAGAATAGGAGTCTCACTTCCTTCTTTGTTACCTATTAATGAAAGGCTTAATGCCCCATGGCATATGCAATGAATGGAGTCTTCTTCCGAGAGGAAACACCCTTCAATGCCGAGCGAACTGGGTGTAGGTATCCAGGTGTTAGCATTGCAGGGGGGCTGCAGGGCTGGCCTTTGTTGAGGAGACAGAGCCTGCCCTGGCCCCAGCAGGCTCCAACAGAGCCACCACAGGGCAGAGCTGAGACCCTCAGCCAAGATAGAGGTGCCTCTAGGAAAATGTATGTAAGAAAGGGCAAAATAAGGAGGACTGAGGGGAAAAAAACCCTGTGATAAATAACCCTACAAATACTGAGCTCATAGGAGAAGTATATGGAGGAGGTGCTCCAGCACCCTGGTATAGCAAGTATTTCCCTGCAGCCCACAGAAAGGACCAACCCAGACTTGCAGAATATGTAAGTTTGGAAGGGAGCACTGGAGGTAACGTGGTCCAACCTCCTTCTTGCTCGAGCAGGGTCCCCTACAGTATGTAATTTAGGCCTGTGTCCAGTCAGGTTTTGGGTATCTCCACATGAGGGAGACTCCACAATCTTTTTGGGAAACCTATTCACCCCCACAGTAAAGTTTCCCCAGCTCATAGAGGACTCCACATTGGAGCAGGTTAATGTTTCCTAAAGGACTATTCTCCATGGAGAAGATGCATGCTGGAACACAGGAAAAATGGGAAGGAGATGCAGAGAGGAGCTGTTCTGAGCTGATCAGAACCCCAGTTACCGCTCTTCCTGCACCACTAGGGCCAAGGACAGAGGGTGGTAGAAGAGTGAGGAATAAAGGTGTAAATTTGAACCTGTAGCAAAGCAGGAGGCGGGAGGAAGGTGGCTTAGATTTTTCTGGTTTTCTCACCATCTATTTTAGTTGACAATAAATTAGATCAATTTTCCCCAAAATGAGTATGTTTACCAATGAGGGTAATCTGTAAGTGACCTCCCTGTCTTTATCTGGACCCACCAGATTTCTGTTCTCATTTTCTCCCCTGTTCTGCTGAGCAGGCAGAGTGAGACAGCAGCTGGGTGGGCATCTGGCAGTCAGCCAAGGTCAACATACCACAGTAAAAAAGACAAAACAGGCTTTGTCTTTTTCTTGTTGCAACAGAATATGCTGTGTTTGCCTGTCTCTCCTAGAAGTAGTGTCCAGAATAAAGCCAGAATCTCAATTTATGACATAAGCTGTCTTTCACCACTCTCTAGGCATCAAGAAAAAAAAAATACTGTGGTATTTTTACATTTACAACTGTGAGATGACAATATTTCCACACCAAAAGTTTTAAAACCTAAGAAAATTCAGATTTCTCTCATTTTTAATATGTCAGTCATTGTTCTGATGAAAGATTAACATAAGTATGAACCAGAGTACAGATGCATCTACCTCATTTTTTGGCACATACAGTGTACAATTAAAAAAAAAAAAAAAAAGTTTGTTCACAAAAGATTTTTCCAAAACAGCAGATTTACCAGGATATTATTATTACTCTGGTATAACACAATACTGTTTTGGAAAACGTGCCTTGGAACTAAAGCATCCTTTCCTCTTCTAAAGCATCTTTTTTTACTTCTAAACACTTGCAGGAAAAACAGTCATTTATGGTGAAATAGCTCTGATAGGATATACTATTTAAGATTTTGAATTTTTGCATCTAGAGTGGCAAAGAAGCTTGAGATAAATGAGATCACTGTTTTAAGACTAAGAGGAAAACCCACAGCCCTTCAGAAAAATGGAATGGCTGCTTACTCTTGAGCTGTGTTCCACTGCTTTATATTTCAAAGCATCAAATCATCACATCTGCTATTTGTTAATATAGTATTTTAAACCAATGAGTTTTCAGACAAAGTTCAGCCTCTGATTACCAAAACACCTCCTGCCAGCATGAAATAGAAATCAGCAGAGATGAGACAAACAACCAGCAGTTTCAGGGCAAGAGAAGGCTTCTGCAGGAAGCTGTATGGGGATAGCCAGAGGGGAATAGCATCTTTTTTAAAGAAGTCATCCATAAAGTCATCTCAGCTGTTTCATGGAGTTGTACCCTTAAATTTTTCAGAATATTTGAAACACTTCACTGTGAAATAAACAACATGTCTAAGAAGAACCTAAAGAGATTAACATGTGGAACAATGGTTACTAAAGGAAGAAAAAGACTGATTTCCTGATTAGATAATTTGAAGTCTCTAAGCAGTGGTCATAACCTATTTTTAAAAATTTGACAGAAAGAGGGGGAAGAAATAGCAGAAAACAAAGTAACCAAGGGAAATAAAAAGCAATTCTGACTAAGAAATACTCTTCAATACCTCTCCATTTTATGTACACTGCCTCTGTGAATTTTCTCTTAGTGAAAACACCACCATTTCTCACATACACACAAACACAGATAAACAACAACAAAAAGCTTATGTCTAGGACTCCTGGTAAATTAGTAGGGATACATAATCATCATATCCCAAATTCAAATGTAACACTTAAGCTTTCTGGTGGAGTTCATGCTTAACTCATCCAGACACTCAGCACGTGCACACAGGCAAATATTATAGAATTTTTTAATCAGTAAGTCATTTGGAAGAATCTCCAGAAGTGTGCCGAGGCATGCTTCTGGTGCTGTGCCAAATTATGTGCTTCTGTTTGTGGCTTTCATATATGGATTAGACAGATGCACCAGCATGTACTGTTTGGCAAGTAGTGACAATAGCCTATTCTGAATTTAGCAATTCAAGCTTTACTGAAGTTCTACTAGGTAAGAAAAAGAAAAAAGTTAATGACATAATATTTGGGCTCTGACTTTATATCCTTTTGGCATCTTCCTGCTCACTTGCAAAAGACAAGAAGCCCCTGTAATTCCAGAAGGTCCTCTTTAGCGGATCACTCTAGTGCAGGAATTTCAAGTTAAAGGTTGAAATGTCAAGTGCAATTAAAATGGAGTTTGCATTAATTTGCTGTTATTCTAAAACCTCTCAAAATTTTCAGAAGTGTCACTGTGGAAGTACCTAATACTTCAATTTTTTTGCCACAGATCCACCTGGAAATTAGCTAAAGGCCCAATTATCCAGTCTTGTGACCTGACCGTGCCATAGGTAAATACAGACTTTCTTACAATACATACCATGGGTTCACAGGCTTAATAACCACAGAGCTCTTCCTTCCTCCTTCCTCCAGTGCACTTACCACAATGAGGTTGAATGACATACCTGGGGCAATGCTTCTTGATTCTCTACACTTCAGAGCTTGAAACACCGGAATTTCAAACAAAGCCTTCTTCTAGATCCTGCAATCATTACAACGTTCTGCAAATAACAGGCTTTAATCTTCACTTTAATCTGAGTTTACCAGGAATATAAACACAAGTGCCATTGTCTTCTATAAATCACATATAAAATGTCATGCAAGGTCAGTCCATTCAAGTCTGCCTCTTGCTTTAGTTTATAGGTAAGAGTTAGACATAGAAAAATGTACAGAAACCAGGAAACTTTTTTTAAATTATAGAAAGGATTAGATACTGAAAGTGGCTCATTGTTAATTGAGTCCCATGTGTGAACGCTACAGGAAGATTAGTTTATACAGCTGCTGCTCTTTGTCAAAACATTGCTAACAAGGTACACATGTTAAATTTGTGCATCTCTTTTCAGTCCCTAAAAAAGAATGACCACATTAAATCCTATGACAAATATTAATTTAGGAAAAAATCACTGTTATTTCCTGGGGAATTCAACTATTTCAGACTGTTCTTATTTTATTATGATAATAAGCATTTTTTAGGCAATCTTCCATCAAATGAAAACTAAGTGGAGAGCACAGAGGTAGGAACAGAAGGAAACTGAAGGTTAAATCCTAATAATTTCTCCTCTGGGTCTCCAAATCTAAGTCTTCAAGGAGTGTTTTGAAACAAAACAAAAAAAAAGCAATGTTGTAGTTATTGCCAACAGAAACAAGGACCTTTTAAATCCAAAGCATTCATAACTCAGTAAAAATAGTGTTCTGAAACTAATGTGAACTTATTCTGCTTTTCTACAATCTCCAAACAAATTGGGGGACTAGAAATTGAAATGAGGAAGCTCTTCAACTAGGGATCAGAGACAACAAAAGCTACAGCAAGCCTATCCCTCCATCCCTCCGTGCAAACTGCAAATAGGCAACCAGGCCTTCCAAAGAGGGAAGAGAGTTAGCTGGAGCCACTCCTGCTGCTGCTGCTTGCTAGGTCGTGTTACAAGGGTGGGCTACATTGCTAAGTGGCAGCTGGGCACTTCAAAGAGAACCTGGAGAAGACAGTAGCTGCATCTGAAAAGCAACTGGCCTCACCCCCCCTTCCCCAGACACATGGCCTCCCTCATCCCGTCACTTAAGCTAGAAGGGAGCTGTTTGTGAGGTCAGTGTGACTACTCCCCTGTTCACACTGCTATTACAAGCATGGTAGTGTATTTGTAGGCAATGGTATGCAAGCCTTGACTGTGCCATGAGCCAGCTGGCCAGAGCTGAGTGCCATGTAGTTGCTGCAATGTGCCTGGCAGCCTCAACTGTGTAGGGAAAGTTTTTTAGGTCTGCTCAAAATGCCTTGTAAGTATGTCCTAATCTTGCTTCAATTTTCCTAACTACTGGCTTCAACACAAAGCACTCTTCTAGAAGGTGAGCTCAGACTTTTCTGTGTAAAAGCTAGGTTGTGACAAAAATGTCCTGCTATCACATGCTTTGCAGCAGTGCCCAGAGATAGCCTTAAAAACATAATTGTGCTCTCCCTTCTAAAAGTGGATGCCAATATGATGGCACCACACAATAGAAAGCAAGAGGAAGTTTAGTGGACTCTCAGGGAACCAAGTGGAAACATACTGATAAATGTGGGTAGGAAACCAGCCCTAACTTTCAACAGCTGAGAACCAGGTAATGTGGACTGTTTGAACAGGCACAGAGACTGGACACATTTCCTTTTCAATTTGGCATACGTTTTTTCTTTGGCCTAAGCAAAGTTGCTTAATGCACTAAATGAAGAAACTTTCCATTAACTTCACACCTCTTGCTACTCCTCACATTCAATTAGACCCTTCAGTAGCTTCAAGTCGCTTAGATCTATCGCCTGTATTCCTTATTTGGCTAAACATTTTTCATCATACAGATCAGGAAAGATTTGCATCTTTTCACATGGTGATATTGATGATGTTCAGGAAATTACGTATTTCTTGTGCTGAATTCAAGTTTGCTTCAGTAAGAAAATAATATTTAAATATATGCATGATTATGGCAGGGAAAAAAAACCCAAACCATGAACCACAACAAATAAGCTATATTCTACATACAGAGTATTCAAATTCAATTGCCAAAATACCCCCAAAAATTATATATGTAAATACAGCTGTGCAAATGAGTTGTATCCTTAGATGCTAAGACTTCCATTATTAAAGAATACTTGTTGCATATCACTCTCAATTATACTCATTTCAACCTTAGAGGCGGCTGCCTCATTTAAATATGTTTAACAAATGTAAGAAAGCCAGTAGAGAGTAGTGGCTATGACCCTTCATAGTTGAACTCTGATGAGTGTGTTCTAACTTTTCTTACAATTTCCACCGCTAAGGGCAAAAACTGCACAGGTTCCACACAATACAATGCCAGGTTACTGCAGAAAGTCATTATCTGGAATTTGCAATTTTGCTGAGTCAAAAGGAAGACGTGGCAAATAAGTACAAGAAGATATTCACAAAACAGGTAACTTAAACTCTCTTTATGTGGCGACATAAACACAACAGACAGTGGTAAACCCCTCAAAACCAAATTTAAGTAACAGTCATCATTAAATCAAAAGAATGTATAGCAACGATTTCAGTCTGTAATTTTTTCTTGATGTACTGCATCAATGACATATCTTAACTTCACTTCCCTGTTTTACTGCTAAGTTATGAACATAGAAGTAATTACAGTTGTTTGCTTCTAACTCTCTCTGCAAACCATGGAGAGAGAGACTGCTATTACTGAACATACACACTACAAATAATCATGTTTTGACAATATAGGTAAAGGATAAAAAAAATCTAAAGAACACCAAAAAGAAAGCCAATGACAGCAATAACAAAGATCGTGGTAGAAAGCAAGTCAAGGTCACTTACGGTGCATACTAACTTGCTGCAGGCCAAAGGTTCGTTCCATTCACATGAACAAATGCATTCCTATTTTAAAGCAGAGGCCTCCCAAAAATCTGGACTTGCTTAGATGCCTCAGATTTCTCACTTTTCAACAAATTTGTGAGAACACTACCTGCCACACAATTTCAAATATTTATATAGGAAATAAACTTCTTCAACTCATAAAGTCCATAAGACACTTATTATTTCGCTTTTGTTATCTGGATGAGTGCTACACCGGAGTCACAATTTTACAGTTTCCAAGATTAACCTTTCAAGTGTTCTGACCGAAATATGCTATTGTATTGTGTAATTTCTTTTCACTTGTTCCACAGATAGTCTGCAAAAGAACCTCCCATGCTACACAAACACTTTTTATCAATGAATACTATATTAATAATCTTCACCATTTCTTACAAACTACCATGAACTTTTGACATTAAAAATTTAATTTAAAAGGCTATTTAACACACTATTCACTATGATTCTGTGGACAGGGAGCAGATTACTTAAATAGGTAATCTGTACACTACAGAGTGAAACACTCTCCTTCTGAAGGCTATGCATTTTTACATGCCAAATCGTCAAAACCAAAAAATTTAACTGTGTCTGAAGAGTTTTGAAATTCAAAAAATGGAGAAAGAGATAGTGTCATTTTTAAAAACACTATGAATTTATCAATAAAATTTAAATGAATGCTTGATCCAATGAGAAATCAGAGCAGCATATGCCATGGTCTTAAACTTTCATAGGGTTAGAAACTTTTATAAATTATCCTATTTGCATAAATAGCAATGACAGCAGCACAAGAAGCATTAGCTACCGAACTCTCAAAAAGTACCACGCAATCGCAGAACAATCAAGTAAGATGAACTCCTCCTTTATATTTATACATATGTTTTAGTTTCCTTATTTTCTTTTGAACTAGTGAAATTTCATCAAAAGCTATTTAATTTCTTTCTTAGCAATGTTTAAAGCATAATTGTGTTTATCTACAAGGTATCCTGTTTGGTTTGGTGTATTGAGATTTTGTAACAGCTATAAAGATTAAGAAATATGTTTTTAGTACAAATAACTGAAATCTGTTTTTCTAAAACAAAATTTTAGCTGCTTTCCAGCGTTTTCTCTACTGACAGGCATTTCAACAACTACCACAGGGAAAAAAAAGTTAAAAATCTAAGTATTTGTAAGTATGAGAGCACTATTTCTCCAATGACTTTAGATTTTATTGTCAGAGATAAGATACACAAACACAATAGTTGTTGTAAAGAACATGATGTAGAACATACTTATCTATTTATGCTTGTGGAAAAATATTTTCTTATTCAGAAAATTTAATTTCAGAATACAGTATCACAATGAAGAGTATCAGAAATTAACAAACCCAATCAGTTTAATGATTTGCTTTATCTAGCAATAAGAAAGTGCTAAGAATCACAGCCCGCAGGTTGGAATGCAACTATACCATGCTGAGTACTGCTTTAGCACAGAATTCCACACTAAGCATTTCAAATACCACTGTGCACTACAACCTCAATAGGGCTGGAGATCCTGCTGTGCTTGGTGCTGAGCTGAGGCACAGAAGGATGTGGATCTCAAATACCTGCATTCCTTCTCCACTCAGACACTCAGCTGCAAGTTTGTGTAAAGCATTTCTAGAAGCAGCAAGAAAAAGGTAGCATGTTGTCATGAACAGTTGTCATTTCACTTAGATAGTCAGGAGATGGCATTGCAAAAGGGAAATACCAGAAAACTCTTTTTGCATTCCAAGGGTGCTCACCTTCAGCTAGAGCCCCATAACATAGCAGAAGGACAGGAGATCCTGTTATCTTAATGCCTTCAAAATGTATATTTGTTCTGTAGTGGAAGAATTTTGTTTCTCCTGAGATTCGAGAGAACAATATAGAAGACTAAGGAGAATGAGACAAGGAATCACAAAATAAACAATGAACTATTTTCCAGAACTAACTGATTGATTTCCTTCTTGTTCAGAATCATTTTTACTTTCTTCCCATGCAGTCACAATCTTCTGTAATGTATTTCCAAATTCTGGAAAGGATAGATTTAAAAGATCAGAAAAAATCTCAAACAAGAACAAAGTCCCATAAAATTTAAAAGAACCACAAACGTTTGTTACAGTGTTTAGATTTAACCTTACACAAACAAAAGACAAATTCAGACCCTAAAGAACCTACATTTTTTGAGAGCTGAGACAGTGGAGGCAAATGAAATAGTGTGCACAATTACATTTCAGCAAACTTGATCTTATACACTTGCTATTTTGAAAATACTAATTCTGCATAGTTCCGAAAACAGAAGAAAAAAAATTTGCTGACTGAACTAATTACCACTAGCAAATGAATATGACAATATCTTCATATAAATAAACTTTTTAGAGATTTTGCATGGGGTTTTTTTTCAAAATATTTCATATTAGTATATATGAAAACAAATGTGTAGATTATTTTGCTCAGTCTCAAGACCTGTTCCCTGGCAGTGAACATTTTGTAACTTCAGCTGATGTTCATCTCCATTCTACTTTTTTAAGCACAGTGTAATAGATTAATATTGCATATTTAGCATAGGTCATATTTTTCACAGAGCTCAATAGAAAATCTAGATAATACTCCCTAAAGCATATTGTTTGCTTCTTAAAAGCAATTTCTTCTAAGTGAACTGGTACATTTAAACTCTCATTAAAATCATTAAGAGTATAAATCCTAATTATTTCCTAAAAACATGAGGGAAAATATGGATCTATGACAGGGAAGGAGGAATTGTGATAACTGCAGTGCAGAGATACAGGTGACATAGTAAAATAACCTATAGTAAACATTTTTTCCCCTAATGAAAAGTATCCTTTATTATAAATCTTGCACATTGAAGGAAACTTGACTCATCAGACAATCAGAAAAGACAGGGAGACAAAAAGATGCTGTAAAGTTGCAACTTACAGTTTGTGAATTAAAACACTGCCTTTGAAAACATTACTTTTTCAAGTAACTGCACAGAAACTTTATTTATATTCTAGCTTTTGCATATCTGTTAAATACAGGTCTCTCAAGCCTTGCCTATTAGACTTTGAATACTATTTTATTCATTTTACAGAGGTGAAAGTATAAGCATTAGAAGCATTCAAAACTAGCAGGAAATTTTACAAGAATTTGCAACCATGTAGAGGAATAACATGCTTCTGGTCCACCAATCCTGCAGTTGCTGACAGTAACCTAAGGCTGTAAGCCTATTTGAAATCTTACTCCTTTTTTCTTATTGATCCGATGACATGAGTAGCAGTAGCTTATTGTCCATTACATGGCTCATGGAAATCCCAGGCCATTGTCCTCGTCATGCACAGACTGATTGTAAATTTTAAGTGCAGGGAATCCAAACTATGGATGAAGTGTTAGAATTATTGTGCATGCACTTCATTATTGATACAGACTCCCTTTGCTTCTGGACTTCAGAGAGATCTTTAGCTCCAACACATAACGGCCCAACTGACCAGACCAGCTCTTTTGCTATTCATTTCTACACCTATTTTATTGTAACTTCTGTGTTACAAGGGACAATGTATGATACTTTGTCCCTATCTTCAGCTGCACAGACGGAGGAATGCAACAAGCATACAGGAAATACACCGAACAACCCCACCACTATGAATCCACACACTCCTGTGTGTTATGAAACCAGACCTACAGAAACTGGGAGTCAACCAAGTTAACACAGCAGTCTATTGTCCCTTTCCAGATCTCTTTGTACACATCACAAAAGCTACTAAGCTCCAGCTGCAGCAAGTGCTACCACAGCTATGCAAGTGTTTTCTGTTTTTAAAGGAAAGCAAAGGAACTGGACTTTGCTCATCCCAACATAACCATCATCTCCTTCCGCTGTTCTTTTTCAATTGCTTGCAGTGTTTCCAACTGACCATCCATGCTTCCACAATGAATGCTAGGTAAATTCCTTAACTGTAGTACACTTCAGTTAATTCAGCCAAACCAGCATAAACTTCAACTGCAAGATCCAAAATACCTTAAAATTTTACTGAAGGCATTTCTTTCTCTGTTTCCAAAACTCCAAAAGACAGTGATAATCTTTAACCTATGTGCCAAAAGCCTCTTTCTTTATCTAAGCATATCTCAGCATCTGCAGTCTGGTTCACAAACTTCATGCAACACAGGTGTGGAACAGCAGCAACCATACATAGCTACACACAGCATTTTCCCTAGAGTAAATAAAAATATGCAGGAAGGGAAGAGAGGCACAGCATACAATGAGAGCTGCTTTTGGTAACAGTCCACTTTATAGCAACAGATAACAGTCTTACTATTTTGCTGTTTTCTTTTAGTCCAGATAAAATGTTTCCTCAGAGTTTTCTTTAACAGTCATGAGATTATCGCAGTTGGTGCAACAGATGTTGGTCCCTAGGAAGAATGGCCTGATCCTGTAAAACCTGCTTTCTCATGTGCAGGCCCTTTGAAATCAGTGGGATTTATGTAAATAGGGATTTGCAGGATTAGGTTTACAGTCTAGGGAGTCTGCAGTACTTCAGCCTAGTAGAACACTAAACGTGTTCTAGTTTTGTTGCCTGGGAACCCAATACACCAGAATAGCTTCTGAACAGCCCTTTAAAGAACATCCTTTATAGAAGAAGTATGCATCTGAACACTGTCCTTGCAATATGAATTCAGCATTAGGACTTTGAATTACTGTAAAATGAACCCTCCTGAGCCAAATGAGATTCAAAGAGATCAGATGAGATCCATATTAACCTACAAAACACAAAAAAATGTCCCTCACATTTACAACCCTAAGGAAGTAGAGCAAGAAACATCAAAGATTCTTTTTCCCTTTCTTTGTTTTTTCCATTGTTCCTAAATGGAACACAACATTCTATATGTATCTTTTCTTCATCCAGCATCAAAAGCCAGAGCTACAAACATTCTGTATACAGTAACTTTGGGTTACTAAGGAGACAGAAGAATTCCTATTCAGAAACAAACAGACCTGCCCAATGCAGGGGGTGCAGAGCTGGTCCTATTGGCAATAGAGATGGCATCCTCTGCCACCCCCTACTCATACACACTCTTGGGTTCTCCTCATGCAATCCCTGCTCACTCCTCCCTTGCCCCATACCCTCTCTCTTTCCTCACCTCAACCATTCCCCACATCCACACAAGTTGTGGCAGGAGTTGGGTTACTGCTGCAGTTTTAATTGGCAAGGAGGCACAAACAGCCCAGAGCCACATAGCACTCAAATAGTGATAGAATCCAAAAAAGCTGATGTGTGAACTGTCTGTGAAAACACTCTGTGAAGATAGGAAATGCTGGCATTTTTATTCACCACTGATGATGTCCAAAGAAGCAGTTATTCTGCCACTCAGCTGTCTGCCCCTCAGGCAACAAGAAATATGTCAGTGTAGCACTGGTGGGGCCTCACCTTGAATCCCATGTTCAGTTTTGAACTACTATGGCAAATACTTTGAGGTGCTGCAGGAAGTCCATGGAAAGGGCAAAAGAGATTGTGAAAGGTCTACAGAAAATCTTCCACGAGCAGTAGTTGACAGAGTTGACATTCTTTAGCCTGGAGGTAATAAAGAGGCTGAGAGGAGACTTTAGTGCTCTCTCTGTAACTATCTGAAAGGAGATTGTAGCCAGGTGGTTGTCAGCCTCTTCTCCCAAGTAACAGGAGATAGGGCAAAAGGAAATGGCCCCAAGTTACACCCGGGGAGGTTTATCTTGATTATTAGGAAATAGATTGATTACCAAAAGAGATGCCAAGTATTGGAACAGGCTGCCCAGGGAAGAGGCTGACCTGCTATCCCTGGAGGCATTGAGAAGAAGAGTGGATGTGGCACTCAGGCATTAGTGGTGAACTTGGCTGTGCTACGTTACTGGTTGGATTTGATAATTTTAGAGGTCTTTTCCAATTTAAGTGACTCTAGGATTCTACACACCACCTTCAAAGAGGTCATGTGTTACCAGTGATAGAGAAACCAACAACAAAAACCAAAGGCAGCTTTGTCAGTAAGATGCATAATAACTAGGATGTGTACCAAACTGCATGCACTCAGACTGGAAACTACATATCAAACATCCCATGACAGACATAGTCATATGCATGTATTATTATCAGAAAGTAAAAGACACATATAACACACACAAGCTCAAGTTAATCTTATAGTTTCTCCAATGGGCAAATTTTTCCAGATTAGATTGGCATCATCCTGCATGGAACCCAAAGGAACAGTTTACATAAAAGCACATGAAGATGCCACATTAATGCTATTTTGCTGCTTTCAGGACCCACATGAGCTTCCTCAGACCTCACGACAATGTCTCTGGCTATCACTATGTTGTTATAACATGTAGACAAACTTTGGCACAATCAAATTTAAAATTTGTAGTGTCTTTTCACAACTTTTGTGCCATGTGTAGATTAATCACTAAATTCTGTTCCATTCATTTTGACACCTGTTTCCAAGGCATTTACCTTGAAAACCAAAGACTAAGTTTTTCCAAAAATACAACCCATAACTATCCCTATTCAGCAGTCATATCCACATGATCTAATATTGCTACTTTATAATGTCTCAACTGCACTTTTCGGTCTCAGATAAAGGTGCCTATCAATGGCAAGAGAAGTGTCATGAGCACAGAGAAGACAGAATCTCATTATACTGTAACATGGAATTTAAGAAAAAATCTATGTATAGCCCTCTCTGTAGGTTCCTCACCAGATGGAATAGGGAGTTCTGTGTTAATGCTCATCCTACTGTGAAACATATCAACAAGTCCAAGTTACCAATAATATTACTTGAATTCTGACAAGGTCAAACTGGCTGAACTATATTTAAAACACTTTTATCTTACTGCAGTAGGATAATGTTTTCTAAGATTATATACCATAGGAACATAAGACTCTTCTGCTGATTTAACCTAGTCTCAGAAGTTTATGCTCTGTACCATGCTCCAGGTTAATTACAGCTGAACAATGCAGAACAGCACAAGACTCTAACACAGCACCAAGTGAATTAGTGTGGCCTTCTGATCAAAAACTAAGCAGACTTTGTCTCAAAAAGCAATTTAAAAAATCTGAGAGAAAGTTCATCTGATTTTAGTTGCTCATTGTTTGTGAAGTCAAAGCTCAGAAAAGGAAGTAACTTGACTATTGCATTAGCACCACTGAACCCTGAAATTAGAAAGAATATCAAGTGATCACCTGAACCAGTTCTCAGCTAAATCAGATTTAGGTATGTCACCTTGGCAGATGCTCCCTAAACCTGTCTTTGATTAAAAACCTCACATAATTAGAAAGATATATATTTATTTTTTTTTCTTGAGCACATTTTTGACTGATAAAATGTTGTCTTTACTTCTTGACCTCTCTATAAGGAAGGCTAATCAGAAAATTAGAAAGTTTCTGGCTACCTCCAAATAGTTCACACTTTTTTTTCCTCATGTACATAGAGCAACCAAAACTAGGCAGCATTGAAAACCATTACTAGTTCTTTCAGTTGGATGCAATTAGTAGTGCATGAGTCCTTCCAACTACTATTGCAACTTCATTCTAGGACTTGGTTCACACTACTGAATGATCAACATAAGTATTTGACTCTATGATGATCCACATCCTGAACCTGAACATATTTGAATGCACATTCTTTACATCACACAAATATTGAAGGACAAATAACAGATTAATTGCTGGCCCTAATGCTGTGTTTGTGAGTGCTAAGAAGCCATTCCAAATGTTCCAAAAAGGATTAATGCAGTATAACAAGTCTATTTAATTACTGAAAGACCAGTGATCCTCATTTTACTATAAGCAGCTTTTCCTTTATTTGGAGGTTGTAAATAGAACAAAATCACTACAGGACAACTATAAAACTGTAATTCTTGTCCCAGAATATTCAAGTTATATCTACAATATAGTGAAAAAATACATGAAAGGCCAAGAAGGACTACATATAGACACTGCATTTGTGTATGACAAAGCAAAATCAGCATAAGTTTTAAAATATGAACAATAAAGTGCAAAAACCAATTTTATGCTCTAAATAACAATTATATATGTTTTTTTAACTAAAAAAAATGGCAGCAATTAAGCCAGTTAAAGTAATTACACACAGCTTTAAAACAATTTCTCTTGGGTTTAATAAAACCAACTAAGTTTGTGGCTCCTACAACATAAACCTGTATAAATGACTGAACGGCAAGCTGTAAACTCCTATGAATGCATATATGGCAAAATCACAACATGATATCCTTTAAATTCTATGTCTGAATCCCAAAGTCCAGTCAAATTTTCAATTCTCTTTTCTGCACAAGCTGGTTATTCTTTAACTGAAAGTTAAACAATAGAATAAGTTTTGATGTTAACCCTTGGTTTGCTGTAAACTGCACTGTTTCACTATCAGCTGCAAAAATGCATGGACACACTTCATTTTTGTAAACTATTGCCACTTCCCACTCTGAGAAGCAGACACAGTAATTTTGTAGGTTTTGGTATGGCTAGCTGAACTATTACCAGCCCTGAAATATCATCATAAGGGAAGGAATGAGGAAAGTGACTGAAGGAGTAAAAGTAGGTGGCATACTGGGTCCAAAAAACACAGGTTACTAATTACTTAGGAGCGTTTCACTACAACCACTTGGGGCTTTAGGCAAAGCTAGGCCCTCTAAGATGCAATTCTGGACTAAGCCCCTACAAACCAATGGTATGCCCATCAGCTGACTCACAAATCAGACCTGTCCAAGTCTGGGAGTTGAAACAGGATGGCTGGCATATTCCAGACACAGGTACATTACCTTGGGTTTCATCTCACACCTGACCAAATTCCCGACCATCCATCCTGAGCATGGGATCACAGTGCAGGAACTTAAGTGTTCAAGTGGCCTACTTGACTGAAAACCTGTGGTGAGAGCAGAGAGAAGGACAGGAAAGCAGACTGAGCTCATAGGCCACCCCTGCAGGCATTGCAGATGCCTCCTTTGTTGTTGAATGTTGATGAACATCCATACAATTGTCCCATAATGAGTGCTTCTTTTATCTTTCTGTCTGGAGTATATTTTTGCTTCACTGTCATAGGGCAGGGAAACTCAGAGAGCTGTCTGTGCCATGTCCCATCCCTAACGGGCAGCCCTGCCCAGAGCTCCTGCCGAATAAAACAGGGGTGACAGGCCCGGTCCCCTGTGCCGGGCCAGCCCTGCTGCATGGTTTTGCTCTGACACCCTCTCCCAGGGAGCAGTACCACCGCAGGGCTTACAGGCAAGGAATGCTTTGTGCTGGCCCTCCCTGCTTGGGCAAGTTTCTTCTGTCTGGGCATGAGAAAGTTGGGTCCAACATTTCCCTATGATACAGAGCCTTCTTGGGGGCTGGGCATCAGCACATGTGTTTTGCTTGCAGTGGAATACAGGAACCTTTTAGCCAGTACTTATCTCAGTATTTATCACAACCCTCCCTGGGCCAACACTGAAGCAAGTGGTGTTCTCTCTCCCCAGGTCCAGAGACACAGGGATATTAATTAACTTGCCTGCAGTCACTCAGGGAGACAACAGCAGGACTGGGGACCAGGGACAAGGATTTTGAAGTCCTTGCAACTAAACAATGAGTCATACTTTACATTGTCATCACAGTGATAGCATTCAAGTTCCTTGTACCAGCATTCCCACCCTCTTTCTTCAGAGGAAATATGCAACTGTAATTAGAAATCACACCTAGCTTGCAGAGTTTCACACAGAAATAAGAAGTTTCATCATATACAAGTGCACAAGAATGCTGTATGTAAACATACCATTTGATTTCTTTTTTTTTTTTCAAGAAGTAAAGAAAGAATAAGTTTACAAAGAAATCAGGTGTACTGCAGAAATACAAACCTACTCATGTGCTGTGAAAGTCAGTGCACAGTGCTGTGAAAGAATATGAGATTTAAACTATGTCAATTTGATTGAATAAATCCACTGTTGCGAGCAAAGTCTAAGGCTAAGGACTTAAAATAAGAACATACCAATTATCTGATGGCCACAGCAATACAAATTTACTTGTCTTATAATGGTGCCAATACTAGCTTATAAGATTTCTTAACCTAGACAGTTTTTTGACAGATCCAGCCACTGATTTTGAAAGGTGCTACTTCCTAAAATAGTGTCACAATGCAGCATATGATTAGATGTAACACCCATTTCAATAAAATAAACTGTACAAACAGTCAAACAGTTAGTAGTTATGAGAAGCACAAAGTCTACATCAAGAAGCTGACATTAGCATCTGAGATACTGACAGTAGGCAGCCTGTCAGGTTAAGGGGACAATGACTGTCATCAAGAATAATTCCTAAAGACAAGTAGCTTCCACAAGAAATAATACATTTCACTTTTTCTTTTTTAAAAATCATATAAAGATTGTTCTTTCTCCCTTTTACTAAGTTTAGATACTGCATCAAGAATAGTGTTTAAAGACCATGGCTGTTTAAAGACCTTTAGAAACCATGACTGCTCTTGAATACAAGCTAGGTCTTTAGAAATCGATGTTTTGGTATTAAAGAAATCAATAGCCACTTATGATACTGACAGGAAACACTCCTCTATTTCACACCAAAAAATTATTTTGATCACTCTTGCATCCTAAAAATTGAAATAGTGTGCATACTCATTAGATTTTAATCACAAAATATTTTCAAAGCAGAACTTTCTTGCCAGCACATCCCATCCAAATAAAGCTCACAGTGAAACGAAATTGACTAAGATTAATAGCATTTGCCCTTGAAAAAAGTAGTGACCCTGTGCACCCCAATATAACATAAATGCACAGCAGCCTGAGAGAGGCTGGAGTTTTTCTCCAGCTCCCAGAAATTCACTTATTACGTCTTCTACTATGAAGGGCTGACAATTTGTCCCCCTCACCATCAGCAGACAATAGGTGGTGACATCAGGAGCACTTCCAAAGGAGGACACAGATGCTCTGGAGGGACACTGAAAACCCACTGGGGCGTAAATTCGGGGCTGAGGTCTTCTTGTCAGCAACTACCACAAAGAAATGGAGGAAGTGGCATGGCCTCTGAACAATGGAGAGGTCAAGCAGTTCACAGCCATTTCACGAGCCAGACAAACCAAGGTCAAGAGATTCAGGTAGCAACTTGGCGTCAGCATGAGTTACACCACAAATGAATTGTTTTAACAAATCAGCTTTGGTCAATTAAATCTAACAAGATGCGTTGCATCACATAGCAGGGTTCTTGACACTAAGGCCAGGAGCTGAGGCCACCCTCGTAAAATACGTCTTTTAACATGGCATAACAAATTTAAGGTAATCCATCTAGAAACTGCAGACGTCAGAGTAAGTTGTCTTGATTAGGAGAAATTTTCACACTTTTAAATTGGGACACTGGAGTGGAGTTATCCCTTCAAAAAGTCTGACATCATTTTCAATGGCATTACTCAGGCAATGGAAAGCTCACACTGCAGTAAAGATATTTGCTACCTCTCAGACACAATGCACATTCGTAATAATCTTCTAAGCATTCCCCTGTCAGCTACTCCATAAACAAGGCGGAAAATGGTTTGGCATTTTAGCCCAACGTGATTCACAAGCAAAAAATATATACTCTGTGAATATTTTAATTTCATTTAATTTCTAAAGGCATAGAGTTTGTAATTACTTAATTCTAAAGCAAGTATGTTTTTTTGTTTCTACTTTAAAGAACAATATGTAAATCTTATGACACTTCAGAACACAGCTTATGAAGGACATGGCAAGGTAATTGACTGGAAATTAAAACACAATGCTAGGTTTAAGAGAAATAGATAACCATCTTTCAGTTGTTTCAATTGATCCTTTATGAAAATACGTGTATTATGAAAATATTACCTCAAGTTAATATTGCTTGGAGATCAGGACGTCAAATACATAAACAACATATTTAAAACACAGATACTTAAAATTATCATTTTTTAAATAATTGCAAACAATATAGAATATGCTTACCTGAGCACACCATTTGCCTCCAACAAACAATTACAGAACTTTTTCCTAATTTCTCGACAGCCACACCAAGTTTCTCAGATTTCACTACGTGTTAATTTTTGCATTTGACTTTCCTGTCCACTTTCTAAGGAACAAAATGGGAACTGTTTTGATCAATTTCTGTATGTATTTTTTTCAGAAGGGAAATAATAAAAAGCCCACTTAAAACCACAGAGATGTCTTTAGTGAAGTGGCTTTATGGAAGGACACTGGAAAACTTAACATGTCCCTTCTACTCTGGAGATGACAGTTACTTAAGTAAAAAAGTGCAAGGTTTCGCTGAGAGAAAAGAGCACAATGATTGAAGGGCATTCAGCTAAGCTTTCACGCCATGCCACATCACAATAACTTTTTTTTTCAACTCCATTTCTTGAAGCAAAACCAAACAAACATACAAGTAGTTTAAAAATTCCAAGCACCACAGGCAGTTAGGAGCAAATTAAGGTTAAAATTGCTCCAAGGTCCCTATAATTTTAAGTCACCTTTCTGACTTGAAGAGGGATCTCATAAGTGGAATGTAGCACACAAGAGTCATAGGGCATGAAGGCAAAAGCTCAGGTCCTCAGGCTATCTAAAAGCATTCAAAACACTATTATTGATAAACACATTTTAGACTATCAGCCCTTTCTCAAAATCCTCCCCAAACACCAAATCTGAAGTGCCCATCTCCCACCATTCTTTTTGGAGGCGAGGGGGACACGGGTGCACGGAACAATTAAAACAAAAGTCACATTCCAAAGCTGACGTTCCCAAGAAACAGATAAAGAAATATATTTATTTAAAATTTAAAAAGCACTATATACTTCAGAAAAATGAAAGAACCTCTCTTAGAGGAGAACTGAGGGGGAGAGCACAAGTAATTTTTTTGTTAATGAAAACATGATGGGGCAAAAATATAAACAACTGTGCTAGAAGAATGCTTCCAGGTTCACACACAACTCACTGCTACAAGACACACCAAAATGAACTCTGCTTTCTCTAAGACAAAGCTAATAATCTGAGATTTACTTCCATTTTGCTAGTCTTCTGAGACTTTCAATCCTCTTCTAATCCAGGTTTCAATGCCCTGAGCCAGGGTTTTAGCTTCTAAAAAACTTCTAAAAAATTCCAACAGAGTTTAAAATTACAAAAATAAAAGAGATATAGAGCAAAATCATGAAACCTCCCTATAATGAGTGACATCTTGTTTGACATCTGTCAAACAAACTGAGTGGTAACAGAGACTTTTTTCCCTTTTCACATTCACTTAGTATCTGGAAAGTAGGTCCTCATAAGGAGCCTTCTTCACCCCACAATGGAAGAAACAACTCTATTCAGTTAAGATAACCACTTAACTTGATTTTGAGATCATCCTAGTCCAAGCAATTATATCAAAGAAACATTTCACTTTGCTGTTGAGACTGGAAAGTAACACTTCAGGAAACCTCTCGAATTACTGTGTTTGGCATTGTGGACTACCATTTCAGAGTGCAACCTGTCCCTGATGTGACTGTGCTACTACACTAGCAGGAGGGAAGAGAAGAAGGAGGAAAAACAGGGGGAAAAAAGGAAAGCTAGATAAAGAAGCAGACTTGACAGCACGCTCATGCAATTCATTTTAAAATCCAACCTGCAGTGGCATTTCGCATTTAATTAGTTTAATAAAGTTTTCACAGTTACAGTGATTTCAATATGCATGAAAATTTAAGAAATTTAAAACATAAAATTCTGCTTTAAATTGAGGTATTTCCTTTATTAATTAGTGGTCTTGTATATAGTTTAGAAGAATCATTTTTATTCACAGTATTATTTCTGTCTGAAACTACCACAAAGCAACAATTTTCTGACTCCTTTTCCACTCTTTACTTTACCACTTCTTGTTTTTGAACTAAATGTCATTAATAAATTAACACTGACCTCTATGTTTTCAAGTAGTTGAACAGAATTTATTTAAACTTAAGTTTCTTTTATCTTAAACACAATTGATGTTATTTAACCCTGTGAAACTTACTCTTCTTAATGTATCAGGTAAGAAAAATCAGAACAAGGTAAATGCTCCTTCCTGAAATGCACATAAGTTTAATTCCTGTTAACAGGAATATTAAATATGGAAAATTCCCTTTTCTTTTTCATGAACCTGTCATAAGACCCACATTCTTGCTCTGAAGAAAACTTTTTTAAATTAAAAAGCAAAAATTAAACATTTTGAATTCTTCAGACCTACTATATGAATGTCAATTCAAATATAAATGTTCTGAAAAGATGAAAATGTATAAGTGGCCTTTTAAAATATTTCAGTATCCTACATCTTCATTAAAAAGCTACTATAATAATCAATTGAAAAATATTATTACATCCATATACACACTGAATTAACCACCATTTCCTAATGGCAAATGTCTTTCTTGCCCATAATTTTCAGTACAATAGGGACAGTAAACAAAATAGTTATCCAAAATTTTACATTAGAAAACTAGAAAATAATACAGTTGATACAAATTCAGTTGATACAATTTTTTTTTTAATTGCGTTTTCTGCACACCTCAGCAGACTGGAATTGTGCAGAACAATTCAGTTCTAAAAAGGTTGATTATTCCCTGAGATTTTTAAACTTCTAAAAGCTCTTCTCGTACTAGAGGAGATAAAATACAAACACATACTTCTGGTTCTGTACTGGCTTTCTGATTCAAAACTGAGATTTAGAGCATGAGATTGCATGCCATTTCACTGTGCAAGAAACAAGGTCCTAGAGCATTTAGAAGCCTGTAGGTACAGGCAGTAATAAGCTCTATTTCCTGCTGTTCCTGCTGTAATTTCCTATGGAAACTCCCAAGAAATCACCTTGACATATCCTTCTGCAAAATAGGTAAAATGTTTCACTGCATGTTCTCAGGTAAAGTATTCAGGAGAGGCAAATCATTAAAGTTAAAAGAAGTAGAAAGAATCAGCAAATGGTTGATTCATCTAAGCCCATTGCTTTTTTTATTAATTGTATGTGGGAACAACAGTGCACATATGCAAACCCTCATCCAAAATCTATCTTGGGTGGTGTGATATTTAGGCATATGACCATAATATGACTTAAACAGGAATTGCTTAAAACATTATTTTGGGTGAGATTTTAAGTGGAATTTCATGCAGCCACAGCAAACTAACCAAAATAATTTTATTATAATTTTAAAATATGAACAGAATTACTACACAGTAGATTTTCTCTACTTACAGAATGAAAACTAAAATGTAACATGAAAACTACTATGGAAACCTCTTCCAAAATTTGAGCTCCCTCTAGACATAAATTCACAAAACTCAAAAATCTTTTAAAAAGATCAACCCATTGATAAACCCACTCACTCCTGCAATTCAGATATATCACTTTAAAAAGAGAATTACATTTCCTTCTGGAAGAGGGCACGTTTTTCAAATAAGACAAGGCACACATGTTTCCAGGACTGTCTGAAATGGGAAAGTGATATCCCCACTTGGCTAGGGATCGCCAGTTTGCCGGCATTAAGCTAAGGGCAGAAGAGTTTCAGCTTGATGCGGCAGCAGCAGCTCGCACTCCAGCGGAGGTTATCTGCAAGCGTGCTTTTTAGGAGTGTGGGCACCACACCGGGTGTGGTGTGCCCATGCCCATGCCCCCTCCCACACCATGGCAAGGCACCTGCAGCAACGCCGGGCACTGCCAGCCTCCCCATTACAGCGCCAGCCCAGCACAGGAGTCCCGCACACAAAATTCTCCCCTTGGCCAGCCAGTGCCCCTCACTCTTGTCTCATCTTTCTCTTGCTTTTTTCCTTTTTTTCCCTGGCCTCGCACCCCCCTCCAATTCTCAAGAGACAGGACACAGTCTAGCAACTCAGGGACTCACATAGGCCAGGCTTCCTTCTGTACAGCCCTTCGGGTACAGCTCCTAATCCTTCTTATTAACTAACAAGATAACAGCAGTTAACAGGAAAGCAATATTAATGTTAACTATCTAGGAAACTTCCAACAGAAATGATTTATTCTTTTTGCCAATTTCTTGGTAACAAAGTCACAGAGCTAGAGCTGTGGTAGCATCTTGTTGGTGTAAGAAGTTAAAAAATTAAGAATGCCCGAACACTACAGGACTAAGGACATCTGTATCTATTTTCTTCCCCACTCCTTAGATAGTTTAAATGATCCTCTCCTCCTTTGACTACAGAGTTTATTAACAGCTGGAAATGTGGGTTCTCCCAATTATATCACCCTTACATAAGGACAAAGGAGAGTGTAAACAGTAACACGATTGATCAGAGAAATGTACTCTGAGAGACACATGCACTAAAAACATTTAAAAATCTTCACATTTACTTTTACCACTGCTTCAGTTCTTTAAACTGTCAAAGCATTTCCCAAGGTACACTATGCTTCATTCAGTATATGTTGAATTACTTAACACCAAGTTTGCATTTTATTTATACAAAAAAAAAAAAAAAAAAAGGTAGCAGAGATGATGAGGGAATTCAGAATTCTGCAGACAAGGCACATTGCTATAGGTATTTTATGTTTTAGAAAAAAAAAATTAGGCACTTTTTAGCCTTTTTTTTTTAATTAGTCACTGTAAGAGCAGGTAAAACATCCATCTGAAGGAGAAATTTATATTATCTTGGTTCTGTTGCAGCAAACAAGTACTGCAGCTTTCATTCACTGATTGTCAAAAACTTTCCAATGTGCCCACTGCAATGCGGATGCCAACCAACGAATCAAAGGCATTCAGCAACTAGACAAAGAGGGTCTGATGCCAACCTCGGTGCCACTGGCAACCATTATTGGCATCAAGCACATTGTCTGCCTTTTTTTTCCCCTCTCCTGGCACTCGACAAACAAAATGGCGGTTCTTGTAGCAACGGGAACACAGTATAAGCGCTGCGCTGAATCAAATACCATCAAATGATTTTATGGACTGAAATGCATTTCATATCAAATGATAGACATTCTCTGATGCTGACAGGGAAAAAAAAAAAAAGGACAATTCTTTCAATAGAAACAGTTTTACACCATTTGCAAGTTTGGGTTTTATAAACGATATGTGTGGGACACATACGCCCCTGATACACACAACAAGCAGAGCCCCATAGAAGCGTGTTATGATTAAGAATTATTTTGATGTTAAACATTGATCACAGTGTATACTTCACATTTTCTTCCTCCATTTCAGTCAAAGGAGCAGCACTGCAACCTATGTCAATCCTCTTTTTCTTCTTTTTTTTTAGGAGGATAGCAGAAAGTGAATAGAGAGGAAAAAAGATGCTGAATTTTGAGATGAGCGAAAAGTAGTATCTGAGGAAGTTCATCAATGATAGAACTTCATAGATCAGTCCTTATTTCTTCTTTCAAGACAGACATGGAAGTAGAAGCTCTTTTTGTAAAGAACTGAAAAGATTATTGACACTTCTAGATCTGGAAATTGTCAATATATTGTAACATTACTCTGCACTGCAATGCGGATGCCAACCAACAAATCACAGACATCCTAGGCTAAACAAAGAAGGTCTGATGCCAATCCTGGTGCCACTGGCAACCATCACTGGCACTCGAACTATCCTTCCTCCTCTTTTTTTCCCCCTAATCTTCTATTTTAAAGCAACTAGAAAAGCAAACTACTTGGCCTCTTTATTCATTTTATGTGCTAATTCCTTCTTCATATTTCATTCAGGGATTTAATTGTTTCTATGTTTCCACTTAGTTTTTGCATGGTGCTATTAAGCATGTTTATATGTTCTGAAAGCTAAATAAAAAGCAAAATGCCATATGTATAATGTAGCATTTTGGTTGACTTCATGCATATCTTTCACAAAGCCCGGCACTCTTAATCAAGTACACTACAAAGTGCTGCAATTAACCTGCTTTCAATGAGAATAGAGAATCAAAGTTTGAAACAATGGGAGAAAAAAAAAAAACCCACAGACAACTTAATATGACTTCTTCAAGAAGAGAGCCAACAGATGTTAATAGAAGATTTACAGTAAAGCAGCAAGATAGACACAAAATATATGCAGTTAGCAATAAATAAAAGGGTCTTCTAAGAGTGACTTGGTATATAGAAATTAGCCAGCTTCATTTACAGTATATTCTCAAAGAAGCATTGTGTAATTTCAAAAGTTATCATATTATAGTATGCTTAACTTCCTCATTTGCAATTATACAGAAGTGTTGTAAATAAACTTATATTCTCGATACATTTAAATCAACGAAATCGGCTATGCCCTGCAATTCCTTCTCCCACTTCAAGTTACTGCCCTTCAACAACTTATACGTCAACAGTATGTTAAGAGTATTCTCAGCCCAGTTCCTTTGGCTCAAGTGCTAGCTACTGTTTTGCCTCCCTCTGCAGTTTTGACTTTTAGAGACAGGTAAATCCATAGAATTAATCAGTAAGCCATGACTTATTGCTACATGCGATATATATTGCTATATGCATTCAAAATATAATTTGATTTTTTTTCCACAAAAGTAGTTTAAAGGCAGAAATTATTTGTAATTAAGCTATTTTATTTAATGCTATCAAAGAAAACTTTCTTCCTATATTATCTGGGATCAGATTTACCAGACTCCACAGCTACCTAAAGTCACTGTAAAATACCTAAATGTGTCTACTACTGTGGAGAGACAACAAATTCCAGAAAAATAGTGGAGGGAGAAAGCAAAATTTTTTTCATAACAAATAATCAACAAAAAAGAACCTGCTACATACGTTCACAAAAACAGTTCATCAGTTGAATGAGTAAATGCTAAAAGAGAATTCACTTAAAACAAAAATATTTCATTCTGTATCTCTCCTCTTAAAGAATGAAACACCAAATGAAACACACCAAATGAAAACACGCAATTTTACTTTTTGGTTACTAACTAAATCAATTTGTTTTCCAGTTAAATCCCATAGTTATTTACCAAGCGTCAGATAACAGCCTGCCATCTGCCTTTCTGCAGGCCATTTCTACCTACTACCAGGCCAAGTTGTGATATGGCCCACCATCTGCAGATAGTCAAACTTTCCCTAGTTGAGATCTGTGGCTAAAAATGAAATGCATTACTACTGCTGATTAGCCAGCATTACAGAGACACTTAGAAGATGGTAACATTACCAGAAAGAACCAAAATGACTCAGCAAGAGAAAAAGTACTTCAGAAGACTTACTATCAGAGGGAGGAAAAAAAAAAGCCACAACAAACAAAAACAACAACAACAAAAACAAAAACAAAAACAGAAACAAACAAACAAAAAAGCCAAAAAAACCAACACCACCTTTATCTACTTATAGCCATTATAGCCATTTACAATTTTAGGGAACCTGCCTATGGCTATGGGTATTTTTATTGAATATCCAATATATGAAATATGGCTAATAGGTTTTTCCCCTGATATATGATTATCAGAACCCCTGTATTCATTTGCATTCTCTGATATTAAGTTTAAGAAGCTTTTCCATAAAGCTCCTGCAATTTTCCATTGTTTCAATTACCTGCCAAATAAGAGTATATGAGTGTGATTATGAAAATATACTCTTCATAAAAACTTCTCAAAATATTATGACCCGTATCTTTACTTTAAAGCTCAGATAGATAAGAGGAGCTATTGACGTAAAACATGAATAAAACATTATTATTGTATGATGCAATTCTGATTCTAATTGGCATTTACAAGAAATATAGCCGTGATAAAGTATTTTTAAGCTTTGTTTTATAAATATGAGAAAGTCTACAATTGCTCTTTAGGGTGATAGCAGAGTCATCAGTTTAAGGATTACTTCTTGATTATTTATAACTACAAAGACAATAATAAATATTTGTAATATTTACTGTGACTGTGCAATTGCATATACCTGCATCTGTTCTTAATAGTACTGGGGTGGAGTGGTTTGTTTTGTTTTTCTTTAAAAACACAACTTGAAAACAAGAATGTTTTCTGAGGTCACAACAATGTATTGCCACTTTTTCACAAAAAATAAAAGGCAACTACAATGGAATTAAAGTACTGCCTTGGTGTGTGTCTCCCTCTCTCTTGAAAAGCACATATGTGAAATATGCATGCCACACGTGTCTGCAGGAATATGTGTGTGTTTAAGTACATAGGTACACATGCCTATTTACAATGGATATGTAGCCACACTACATCTACAGACTACAGAACAATGTTACACTGGAAACCAGCCCACGGGGGAAACAGGGCTACTTGGAGTCAGAGTCTGACATACTAACATAGAAATACGGCAATCTGCTTCCTACCTTGCTCCTGCACGTAGTATGCCAAAAACAAATCAAGCTCCTTGACTGATACTGTTATGTGATGTGGCTGGACACAAAGTGCTGGATTTGTGCAATGTGGGGATTTCATGAGACGTTCTCCATCCGTACTTTCCAAGGGGATGCCTTTGAACAGGATCACCATGACTAGATCCAGACGCCAGACTTTGTCAGCCTGTCGCAGGCAATCGATTCTCCTAATCTTGCCCTTCTGGTCAGGATTGGACAATACACAGCATGGGTGCTTCTTCCCAGTTACTGTGAGCACAAAATCCTCCCGGAACTCTTGACGAATATCTTTGCGCAGCTTGGCCAGGAGCCTGGATGCCCACTTCTGTTTAATTTCAGGCTTTTCACTAAGTAGCTCATCCTTGACTGCTCTTTCCTCATCCTTTGACATTCGTTTCTCATGCTTTTTAAAGTACTTGCGTTTTCGAGCCTGAAGATTGAACCAAGTATAGGCAATTGCACGGACATGTGGAAGAAGTGCCTCAATGAATGGGTGAAATTCATCCTGTAGAAAGAAGTGAAGGAAAAAAAAGAAGAAGAGAACAAGAAAACTCAAGTCAGCAAGTTCTCATTACCAAAGCAGTATCAAGAAACATTTCTGAAAATCTTTAAGTGAAACACGAGATGAAGAGAATAAACACTTAAAACGTAAACACACTAATTTCTGAATAACACCTTTTATGAAATTATTACTGTTGTCAGGCAACAAACAAAGATTGCATAGATTCCTTGAAAGAACCATGTGAAAATTTTATTTTGTACTCCTCCCCTCACTTCATCCCATAATGCTGCAGAGACAACATAATTTAAGAGATGCTACCAAGATGTTTTGTTCCTAACATTTAAATATTTGAGTGAACAGCTAACATCAAGAAAACTACCATTGCGCAAAGAGGACACTACACGGTTTTAAAAAATCTGAGCAGAAATGTTCAGAAGGCTGAGGCAAATGCCACAGTTCATTTCTCTTCTCTGTGGCACAGAAACACAAAGCATATACATGCTCAGTGTAATGCCACACAGTTCCCGCTTTTGGAGCATGCTCTCAGCAAGAGACTGCTGGTGGCACAAAGAGCATGCGCCATTAAACTTGATCCATTTTCTTATCAAACATCCAACATTCCAGCACTGAAACAGCATCATTCCAGTGGTGGTAACTAGAGAAACCAGTATACAGTAAGGAAAAGCAGGCAAACGACACAACATGTCATATACAAATCCTGAACAGAAGCTTCTGTACTTTCAGCTCTTCTTGCTTCCCTCCCACCACCCCCAAACTCTGTAAAATTAAGACTTTATGAAGGTGAGAACAAAAATTACATTTATATCCTTCCAGCAGTTCCACTGTGGATTTTGAAGCCCCATGGAGTCAGTTAATTTGTTAACTGATCACATGAGTGTGGCAATTATTCTAAACCCCTTAAAAATCAATCTGAGGTGTACAATGAAAAATGGCAACTTGGCACAAACTTTGCATTCTTTGTGTTTCTGCATGCTGTGGCAAAGAGACATTATGAGTCCACCGCCAGTCCAATGCTGCTTTTCTGAAATCCATGCAATTTATTTACAGTTTCAAAATATCTCTTTCTGTTGTCTGGCTTCACCTGCAAGTTCTTATGTTCTGCCTAGCAGCAATATGGATTGCATTAAGGAGGTAATGCTTAGTTGTTGTCTACAAGCACATCCTATAGCAATTAAATTAATTTCGTTTGTCTGCTTAAAGTACCATCCTACACATCCATGTTAATATCTAAATAGATCTTCCCTAAAAACCTATTTTCCATTAACAAGTCTGCTGTTTAAAACACTGCAATCTGCTTATCAAACGTTACTATATTTTGGGTTGAAAGGGAGACCTTAGGGGAGGTATCTTTCTTCCTGTGTGGAGGAATATTTAGTTTTAACTACCACGAAGACTGCTCATCATACTTAGTGGCACAGTGCAATCAAACTAAAACTGAACCTTTTTTAGGCAATTATATTCAAGAAGACAATTAACAAACTACTATTTTAATTATGCTGCTAGACAAGGAACGAATTATGTTTAATCAATAGGCTGATTAACTCCATTAGGTAAAAATTATGAAAGTATAACTAATGGTCTCAATTATAGAGTGCAGACTTCCATTGCAGGAGCTTCAGGCAAAGAATTCCATATTTAAATCTCTGAATTTCAAGCAAACTTCAAAATTTCCTGAATATTGCAAAATCCACTAGATCCAGTTACCTCTCCTCCCTAACCATCCTTAAATCAAACAGAAAACAACAGAAAAGTTACAAGCAGTTTACCTATGATCACGTCGTCTTCATAGGACAAAAAAATATTAAGCAAAGCAAGGAATAAAAGGAAAAAAACCAAGGGAGGCTATATAGGAAGATACTTTAGTACATAAACAATTTCATTACAGTATGATGATTGACAAAGACCTGCAAAGGCAACACTTAAACTGATTAGTAGTTTCCAGCACAGATTTGAACAATTCTGGTACTATACTGGCACATAAAACTAGGTCGTGGAAAGAGTTAAACCACAATCTGTTCTTTGTGTGGGAAGGCAGTACTGCTCTGAGCAACCACAGCCCATGATAAGACTTCCCTATCTTCATACGCTTTCTGATGCCATGCTTTTTTTCCCTTTCAGTTACAACTACTAAAGAAAGTTTATTTTTTCTCCTACAGAAGTCATCTTAACTGAAGTATTCAAATAAAATGCCTTTTAAAAAAAAAAATTACGGAAGCATAAAGTGTTAAATCCTCACAATTCATTTTAGGCTGAGTAAAACAGATTTACTACAGATTTTGAAAATTCTAACAGCTGGGGCTAAAGGTGGGGTGAAGGCAGGTGGCTGAAGTGCTTTGGGAGAAATTAATTTTTGTCTCAATACAAATTTCCCCTACATCTAAACAGACTTTGGCATCTATAACTTAAAACACTAACAAAATA